>BQNB010151016.1:0-15958 GCA_026074375.1 Tanacetum coccineum
TCTATGATATCTTATTTCTCTTTTAGGATTGCTTATTAGTGCTTTAAAAGTCCCAACAGTTATTGTGATTTAGAATTAAGAGTTAAGCTTATTCTGTCATCTTAAGTGCTTATTATAGTGCTTATTTGTGGTTTGTAAAAATAGTTGTTTTGAAAAAGTTGCTTATTTTTAAGTGTTCTAAAAAGTTGTAAAAAATTGGCAAAAACAAAAACACTTGGGATAGTGGGAAGCCCCGGGTGAGTAAGGCTCAAACCCGGGACCTCTACCACCATCAACCAAGCGTTTTAACCCAACACTCTCAACCATTATGCTACAATAGCTCATCCGTTAGAGTTTTTCTTTAGTTAATATTTATACACCTTTTGAGCTCTTTTGTATAATAAGCTGTTTTGGCTTATTTTACAGCTTATTCGATAAGCTGTTTTCACGAGCCTATTTTTCCTAGATTCTACATTGTTCAAGCTATTTTTCATAATTTTTCTAGTTTTTTATAAATAGTTTAGTATTTTTAAACATTTAATTTTGTTAAAATCGTTTTTAATTCATAAAAAATTATAAAAAAGTCAAAAAAATATAATTCTTTTTTAGAAAGTTTTCTTTTAGCATTTAGTACCTGGGAAAAATAGATTTGCTTCTGTAGGGTTAAAATTGCAATTTTTTTTTTAAAGAACGGGATTGAATCCCGTTCATATTTTTAGTGATTTTTAGCTTAAAATTCTTTCGTTTTTTGTCTAGTTTCCTTTGTCCTAGATTTTTAGTCAATTAAATATTATAAAAACCAAAAAGATCATTGCAGGAGTTAATTTTAATAATTTAGGGTTTTTAGGTCCCGTTTAGGATTCCCGATTTGTGTTTTTCGTTAAAATTTGTCTCCCCTTAAGTGTTTTTAAGTTTTTGCCTTATTTTTCTCATAGTTTTAGAAAACCAATATCAATCTTATCCCATTCAAGCATCGATTCTCAAAACGACTCTCAACTTTCAATTGCATTCCTTGTTGGGGATAACGACCCGTGAATCATACTCCCGGATTACTATAATTGTGTTTTTTTGATTCTTACCCTCTTATCTTTATATATTATATATTATAAGTATATCTTATATTTATATTTATATATTATATATTATTAAAAGGTGTAGATCAGAAGTGATCAGTTTTTGGCGCCGCTGCCGGGGAGGATTGTCTACGATTGTTGAAGCCGTTTGAAAATTTGTGTTTGAAGATCCTTCCGAGTGAAGTTATTTTGTTTATTTTCATAAAAAAATATACAAAAATATTTTTCATTTTCTTTTATTAGTATAATTATAATATAAAACCAAAAATCTAAAAAAACAAGAAAAACCAAAAATATAAAAACATTATCCAATAAAAAAAAAGAGAAAAAAAATAACCAAGTTGGTAAAAGAACACCAACAAATAATACTTTCAATTGAAGTATTATCCATCAATAAGTTCCCGAACCAAAGATCAAAAACTTACCTTTTGTGTCTCTTGCGACGTACGGCTCACCTTTTTAAGTTAAACAAACTCTTTTGTGCGTTTTTCTTTAAGAGAGTTACCGAGAAGCGAGCTGATTATTAGGTTTAAGTGTCTTATCTCTTTGTCCGTTATTAAAATTTATTGTGAATACATTGTTGAAAAAAAAATCTAGTATAAATTCTCTTTTTAAATTTTAGTGCATGCGCACTCGTTCTCAATCTCGTAATTCTAACCGTCAAAAACAACAAGTCAAACTGACTTTTGTTGAACCATTAAATTCTGTTGAACCTATTCCCGTAGTTACAATGGATGATACTCGTACTATGGCTCAATTGCTCGAAGCACCCACCGTGGGTTACGAGGATGCCATCGTTGTGCCCGAAATCACCGCGGACAACTTTGAGCTTAAGCACGGTTTGCTTACCCTCGTTCAAAACAAACAATTCTTCGGACATGACAAGGAAGACCCTCATGCTCACATCCATTATTTCAACAAGATCACTTCTACGATGAAGTTCCCGAACGTCCCGAGTACGTCGGTAAAGCTTATGCTCTTCCCATTTTCTCTCGAGGGTGCAGCCCGGATATGGCTTGAAAAAGAACCCCCTCGATCAATTCTCACATGGGATGATCTTGTTTCAAAATTCATCAACAAATTCTTCCCTCCTTCCAAAACAACAAATCTTCGAAATGAAATCACAAGATTTCAACAACGATTTGATGAAACTTTCTACGAGGCATGGGACCGATTCAATGATCTTCTTCGAGCATGCCCACATCATGGATTTTCGGAGTTACATCAACTCGATACTTTCTATAATGCTTTGAACTCTAATGATCAAGATTCGTTGAATTCCGCCGCGGGTGGTAACTTTTTGGATAAAATGCCCCGTGATTGCCTAAGAATATTTGAAATCAAATCCAAAGTTTATAATTCACGTAACAAACCGGTTGTTGCAAAAGTGAGTTCGAGCTCTTCTACCCTCGGTATTTCTCCCGATGTTGCCAAACTTAAAGACATGGTAAAAGCTTTACTTCTCGATAAGAAAAACCAAACCCAAGCTCCCACTCCCGTGAAAGCGGTCGAGGAAAGTTGTGTTACTTGTGGTGGTGCTCATTCTTACCGAAATTGTCCCGCCACCGATGACAACGTTTATCGTGACAATATTCAAGAATTTGTTACCCAAGCTACAGCTGCTAATTTCAATCAAGGAAATACCGGTTACCGAGCACCGATTGCTAATCAAATTCGACCTCCCGGTTTTCCTCCCGTTCAAAACCAAGGAAACAATCAAAACCGTTACAACCAAAACCGGGGAAATACCTACAACCAAGGCCAAATTTATCGACCTCCGATTAATCAACCCCCGGTTCACCAAGCTCAACCTTACCAAGCTCCGGCTCCGCAAACACAAGGTGTGACTAAGAACGATTTTGAAAGCTATGTCAAAGCTAATGATGCAGTGATGAGGAACATGCAAGACCAAAATCAAAACTTGCAAAATCAAATGACCAATTTAACGGACATGCTTTCCAAGTTTGTGAATTCCAATACCGCTTCTACTTCAGGTTCAGGGACACTCCCTAGTAATACCATTACTAACCCGAAGATAGACTTGAAGGGTATTACCACCCGAAGCGGTGTAGCTTATCAAGGACCCACGATTCCTACTACTACTTCTTCACCTCCTAAAGTAGTGGAACGTGAAACCGAGGTGACAAAGGATACGGTGCTTCCTACTAATAACGGAAGTACCAAAGACGTCCAACCTCCGGTTGTCCAAGATCAACCTCAAATGACAAATTCTGAGCCCGCTGTTGCTCCCGTTAGTGCTCCGATGCCTAACCCGAAACCGTCAATTCCGTATCCTTCGAGACGTAATGATGAAAGGCGACGTGAAAAAGCTAACGACCAAATTGAGAAATTCTACAAAATCTTTCAAGATATGAGTTTCGAAATTAGTTTAGCGGATGCTTTGATTCTTATGCCAAAATTTACCTCAACTCTTAAAGCCTTAATCGGAAACAAAGAAAAATTAAGTGAAATGGCTAGAACTCCTTTGAATGAGCATTGTTCGGCTGTTATCCTAAACAAGTTACCCGAAAAACTTGGAGACCCCAGAAAATTTCTAATACCGTGTGATTTTCCCGGAATGAATAAGTGCTTAGCCTTGGCCGATCTTGGCGCTAGCATAAATCTCATGCCATTATCCGTGTGGAAAAAGCTTTCTCTTCCTGAGCTCACTCCTACTTGTATGACTCTTGAACTTGCAGACCGTTCAATTACCAAACCGATCGGTATCGCCGAAGATGTTTACCTAAAAGTAGGAAAGTTCAAATTCCCGGCCGACTTTGTAGTCGTAAACTTTGATGCCGATCCCCGAGTACCCCTAATTCTCGAGAGATCCTTCTTAAAGACCGGACGTGCTTTGATTGATGTGTACGAACGAGAATTAACTCTCCGTGTCGGAAAAGAAGCCGTAACATTCAATCTTGACTAAACTTTGAGATACTCCTCTAACTACGATGATATGACGGCGAACCAAATCGACGTTATTGAAATGGCTTGTGAGGAGTATTCTCAAGAAGTTCTCGGTTTCTCTGATGTGATCTCAAGTGGCAATCCCACTCCTTACTATGACCCGATCGTTTATACCTCTTCTCCGACTCTCACTCCCTTCGGGGATAGTGATTTTCTTCTTGAGGAAGTCGATGCTTTTCTCGCTCTTGAAGATGATCCAACTTCACCGGAAGTTGATGACTCTTACTATGACCCGGATGGGGATATTCTTCTTCTTGAATCATTTCTCAATGATGATCCATCACCCCCTTCCAACCAAGAAAATTATTTTCCTAAAATTCGAAAAGAACTAAAAGTTTGTGAAGATAAAACTGATAAATCTTCAATTGATGAACCTCCCGAAGTCGAACTCAAGGACTTACCTCCTCATCTCGAATACACATTTTTGGAAGGTGACAACAAGTTGCCCGTCATAATTGCTAAAGACTTGAGTGTCGAGGAAAAAGCCGCTCTCATAAAGGTTTTAAAGTCACACAAGCGAGCCATTGCTTGGAAACTCTCCGGCATTAAGGGTATTAACCCAGAATTTTATACTCACAAGATTCTTATGGAAGAGGACTACGAACCGGCGGTCCAACATCAAAGACTGGTGAATCCAAAAATCCACGATGTCATCAAAAAGGAGGTTGAAAAACTTCTTGACGCTGGATTAATTTATCCGATCTCGGATAGTCCTTGGGTAAGCCCCGTACATTGCGTACCGAAAAAAGGTGGCTTTACCGTTGTTGAAAATGATGAAAACGAGTTAATTCCTACTCGATTGGTTACAGGATGGTGTGTATGCATTGACTACCAAAAGTTAAATGACGCCACCCGTAAAGACCACTTCCTATTACCGTTTATGGATCAAATACTTGAAAGACTAGCGGGAAATGAATACTATTGTTTTCTCGATGGTTTCTTGGGTTACTTTTAAATTCCCATCGACCCTCATGATCAAGAAAAGACCACATTCACGTGTCCTTATGGAACGTTCGCCTATCGTTGCATGCCTTTCGGCTTATGCAATGCACCGGGCACGTTCCAAAGGTGTATGATGGCTATCGTTCATGATATGATCTAAAAAATGATGGAAGTCTTTATGGACGACTTTTTGGTCTTTGGGAATTCACTCGGAAATTCCCTCTCTCGTGTAGACAAGATGCTCAAAAGGTGTGAAGACACCAATCTTTGTCTAAATTAGGAAAAGAGTCATTTATGGTTAAGGAAGGTATTGTCCTTGGCCATAAGATTTCCAAAAATAGGATTGAGGTCAATAAAGCCAAAGTCGATGTGATTGCTAAGTTACCTCATCCCACTACCGTCAAGGGTGTTCGGAGTTTTCTTGGTCATGCCGGTTTCTACCGACGGTTCATTAAGGATTTTTCCAAAATTTCTCGACCGATGAATTATCTTCTTGAGAAAAATACTCCGTTCATCTTCTCCGATGAATGTATTCAAGCTTTTGAAACATTAAAGAAAAAACTTACCGAAGCTCTAATCTTGATTGCCCTCGATTGGGACTTACCCTTTGAGCTTCTGTGCGATACAAGTGACTTTTCCATAGGTGCGGTCTTGGGGCTACGTCATGAAAAGCACTTTAGGCCTATACACTATGCTAGTAAAACAATGACCGAGGCGGAATCGCATTACACCACGATAGAGAAAGAAATGTTAGCCGTGGTGTACGCCTTCAAAAAATTCCGGTCTTACCTCATCTTGAACAAAAGCATTGTGTATACGGATCACTCCGCCCTCAAATATCTCTTTGCTAAAAAAGATTCCAAGGCGAGATTACTCCGGTGGGTTCTCCTCCTTCAAGAGTTCAAATTCAAAGTAATTGACACAAAAGGAGACGAGAATCTCACGGCCGATCATCTTTCCTGATTTGAAAATCCTTATGAAAATGTGCTCGACCCAAAGGAGATAAATGAAACGTTTCCTCTCGAGACACTTAATATGGTGAGTTTTCGTGGTGACTCAAGTACCTCGTGGTTTTCCGATTTTGAAAATTACCACGCGGGGAATTTCATTGTTAAGGGATGTCGTCCAACAAAAGAACAAGTTTTTCAAGGATGTTAAACACTACTTTTGGGACGACCCCTATTTGTTTAAAATATGTGCAGATCAAGTGATCCGGCGGTGTGTCTCGGGCCAAGAAGCCATTGACATCCTCATAGCTTGCCATAATGGGCCCACTGGGGGACATTATGGTGCCAACTACACCGCCAAAAAGGTCTTTGATTCCGGGTTTTATTGGTCCACTATTTACCAAGATGCCCATGACTTGGTCACCCGATGTGACACTTGTCAACGTCAAGGAAATATTTCTCAACGTAATGAAATGCCACGAAATTCCATCTAAGTTTGCGAAATCTTTGACGTGTGGGGCATCGATTTCATGTGGCCGTTCCCGTCTTCACAAGGGAACAAGTACATACTCGTGGTGGTCGATTACTTATCTGAATAGGTTGAAGGAAAAGCGCTCCCCACCAATGACGCCCGAGTTGTTTGTAAATTTCTTAAATCTCTCTTCGCCCGATTCGGTACCCCTCATGCTATCATTAGTGATCGCGGCACCTATTTTTGCAATGACCAGTTTGCAAAGGTCATGCTTAAATACGGAGTTACTCACCGTCTCTCCACCACGTATCACCCATAAACAAGTGGGCAAGTTGAGGTTTCCAATCATGGCTGGAAACGAATTCTTGAAAGGACCGTAGGCGAAAACCATGCCTCTTGGTCGGATAAATTGGATGACGCACTATGGGCCTTCCGTACCGCTTACAAAACACCCATCGGGTGTACCCCATACAAGCTCGTGTACGGAAAGGCATGTCATCTACCGATCGAGCTCGAGCACAAAGCCTACTAGGCCTTGAAGCATGCAAACTTTGACCTTGAGACCGCGGGTGATCACCGTAAAGTTCAACTCAATGAACTAAATGAACTTCGTGATCATGCCTATGAGAACTCTTTGATCTATAAAGAGAAAACAAAGAGGATCCATGACTCAAAGATCAAAAACCGCGTTTTCAACGTCGGTGATCAAGTCCTCCTCTTTAACTCTCGATTAAAGATGTTCTCAGGCAAGTTAAAATCCTGTTGGTCCGGACCGTTCACCATTACCCAAGTCTTTCCATATGGCACCGTTGAGTTATCTCAAAACTCCAGGCCAAACTTCAAGGTGAACGGTCATAGAATTAAGCACTACTTTGGAGGGGACGTACCACAAATGGTTGTCCCGGATCTCCAAACCTTCCCCAAGGACAAATGAATTTGGGGATTGGGTCAAGCTTAGTGACCCTAAACAAGCGCTTCGTGGGAGGCAACCCATGCTTATCCGTAGTTATATTATGTAGTAATGAATAAGTGTTTTTTGTTGAGAGATGGTGTGCCTCTTTCCATTCTCGTTTGCTTGTGTTTTTGTGATTGTCCAGGATTGTCCCGGATTTTTGAAGCCTCTCGTGCTCGCGGTTTTGTCCTTCGATCACTCGAGCTTCAAATCCTCAGCTTCATTTGGGAAATCTAATATCCTAATCTTATCGACTAACGTTTATCTTTAAGCATACTTAATAAACGGCTTAGGATTTACGTAGAGACCCTTCTTAAAACATTGAGGACAATGTTTAATTCTAGTATGGGGGGGGATCTATCGATTTGATTGTGCCTGCAGCTGTTGTTTTCACGTAATCCTGTTTTTACCACCAAAATTTCAAAAAAATGAAAAAAATTTAAAAAATTTCAAAAATAAAATAAGTGTTTTGTCACAATTTTGACTTTCCTACTGGGTAGAATAAGAATAAATTTTGACTTGATCGAGCGTGTTGAGCTCTTGCTTGTTCCTTAACTTTTAGGCTAAGCGTTCGCAGAAATTCTTGAAGAACGGAAAATGATAGAGTTAAGTATGAGTTGGATGCTAAACAAGGATTAGTTGGAAATCTTAAGAGCTCATGTATGTAATTTGTGGCTTTTTCTCCCATAAGCTCCTAACCGGATTAATAATACGTGCTATTTTTAGAGATTAAACTTAAATCAACAATTTTTATGTAGTTAATAGCAAAAAATTTAGTCTTAGTTTAAATTTATACTTGAATTTTTCAAAAAGAAGTCTTCTCTATATAAAGTAAAATGAAAAAAATGATAAGTAATAAATATAAACTATGGGCTGATAAAAGTTTGTTGTATCTTGCCGGCTCACAACCGATGTTACAGCCTTCTAAAAAAAGCCCATAGTAAGAATAATAATCCGAGACTGATAAAAGTTTGATGCATCTTGCCGGCTCACAACCGATGTTGCAGCCTTCTAAAAGGTCGAGGGATACAACTGTATCATGGTTATGTTTAATATTAAAGTGTGAATTAATAAATAGATCTCTTTTTGTCAAATTTAAATATGCTTTTGAACTTTGACTATTTCATTTTAAGTTTTTAAAATAAGCTATGTGTATACGGGAAACCTAAGAGTTTATGAAACCAAAGGTCCGTGAGTCAAGATACTAGTCTTTGTGGGGTGTCAAAAGCCTAGTCACTTAGCCGAAAGGTTGGGATGTGCTGAGACGAAAGTCGCTACATGGGATGATCTCGCCTTCAAACTCATTATTCTCGGGTGGAACGTGAAACATAGAATTTTGCAAAACGTTGATCCATGGTTGAAATTCAAAATAGCACATACACCTAAGATATAATAATTTTCGGGAGTAAAAAGTTCACAAGTTGCAAATACAATGAGGATAATGTTTAATTCTAGTATGGGGGATCTATCGATTTGATTGTGCCTACAGTCGTTGTTTTCGCATAATCTCCGGTTTTTACACCAAAATTCCATAAAAAATGAAAAAATTTAAAAAATTTCAAAAATAAAATAAGTGTTTTGTCACAATTTTGACTTTCCTACTGGGTAGAATAAGAAGAATTTTGATCAATCGGCATGTCTGTGCTCTAGCCTGTTCCTTAACCTTTAAGGCTAAGCGTTCGCAAAAATTTCACGAGAACGAAAATGATAGAGTTTTAATTTATGAGTTGGATTGCTAAACAAGGATTAGCTAAAAATCTTAAGAGCTCATGTATGTAATTTGTGGCTTTTTCTCCCATAAGCTCTTAACCGGACTAATCATACGTGCTATTTTTGGAGATTAAACTTAAATCAACAATTTTTTATGTAGTTAATAGCAAAAATTTTAGTCTTAGTTCAAATTTATACTTGAATTTTTCAAAAAGAAGTCTTCTCTATATAGAAAAATAAAGTAAAAAAAACAAAAAAAACAAATATATGATGAAAAATGAAAAAAAATATAACAAATAATAAATATAAACTGTGGGCTAATAAAAGTTTGTTGTATCTTGCCGGCTCACAACCGATGTTACAGCCTTCTAAAGAAAGCTCATAGTAAGAATAATAATCCGAGACTGATAAAAGTTTGTTGCATCTTGCCGGCTCACAACTGATGTTGCAGCCTTCTAAAAGGTCGAGGGTTACAATTGTATCATGTTATGTTTAATATTAAGTTTGAATTAATAAATAGATCTCTTTTTGTTAAATTTAAATATGCTTTTGAACTTTGACTATTTCATTTTAAGTTTTTGTATATAGCTAGGTTATATACGGGTAACTATGAGTTTTTTAAAACCTAAAGGTCCGTGGTCCGTATAATAGTCTCTATGGGGTGTCAAAATAGCATGGTCACTTAGCCGCAATGGTTGGTTAGCCGCAAGGTTGGGATGTGCCGAGACGAAAGTCGCTACATGGGATGATCTCGCCTTCAAACTCATTATTCTCGGGTGGAACGTGAAGCATAGAATTTTGCAAAACGTTGATCCATGGTTGAAATTCAAAATGGCACATTCACCTAAGATATAATAATTGTCGGGAGTGAAAAGTTCACAAGTTGCAAATATGAGTAGTGTTAGCATCTTAACTGATATTTAACGGTGATTTCGTTTTAAGCTTGGTTTGGAATGAGTGAAAAGTCGGGGACGATGAATTTATCCTTTTTGGGGCATTTTCGGATCGAAATGCATCTTGTTCTATGATCCCTAACGGTTATGAAAATAACGAAAGTCAAATATGTTAGTTAGTTGCTAAAAAAAGGGAAAAATACAAAAATATTAGTAGGAATAAGTGTATATCTTTAAGAATGGTAAAAATGGGGCTTTTCTAAACTCTTGATTCTTTAATTCCCCTCGATGAACACTTAGCTACTTTTCGAGGTAATTAGTCGAGGGGGATTGAGATTCTTAGTTTTCTTAAGTGCTTACTTATAGCATTGCGTGAGGACACGGCAATATCTTAGTATGGGGGATTTTGGTATGTGTTTAATTACACATACCTTTGACCACTAAAAACGGACTTAAATGACCAAAAACGTACCAAAAATACATTGTATTTGTATGTTTTGCATTTGTATTATACAGGAAACGAATATCCAAGAAAAGGACAAAATCGAAGCCAAAACGACAAAATCGAGCACGAGAACGAAAAGACCGTGAGAAGTAAAAAAGACAAAGTCAAAGTCAACAAAAAAGTCAAAGTCAAAGTCAACCCCAGGAAGTGGCATTTGAAAAAACATAGAAAACCGAACCCAAAAACCTAAATTGTCAAAAGTGGGCCCACCCGTACCCACCTAGTGGGCCCGGGTCAGCCCACTTATATATTACAAACATTATAAATAAAACCTAAAACTTATACAAAAGCCCAAGTCTTTTTTTTATATTTACAACCGGCCCAAAAAGCCCCAAACCAACAAGCATAACACCCCCTTTATAACACTCCCAGTAAACCAACCCTTTTAAACTAACACCGTTAAATCCTTTAAGGACTAACCAATGCCCAAACCATTTACAACTTCAAGGACCAAAATTGGCAAAAATACAGGACGTATGGATTGCATTAGAACTATACACATTGAGGGGGGACTATTCTTGCACATCTTTCTAAAAACTTCAATATAAGGCGCGAAGCACTGTACATCTTCCAAGAGTTATGTTCCGTTCATCACTACCAGACAAGACACTATCCCCTTTCTTCTACCTCTATGCGACCAAATCCACCTTTAAACCTTATCCACAAAATACACCTTGGCAATCCCTTAGCATTCTATTCGTCTTAAGGAACAAGACATAGAAATCAATGGTGAAGATACAGATACTTGGGGGACTACCTCATTTTGGATGGCTATGATTGCTATTGGATCCTCTCAACACAACAAGCACACCTACAGGAGACTCTCTTATTCACAAAGAAAGCACTAATCTAGAATCTTCAATGGCCTTAGTATAAATAGAGCTATTTGTAAGCCACTTGAGGCTGTTAGTTAATTTTTTACTTAAGTTTTCACCTAGTTAATTTTATTATAATCTTTTAAATATTGTAATGTTTCTTTTTATGAATTAATAAAATTTCAGTTTTAGCTTAAAATTTGTTGTTGTTAAATTTGTGTTGAAAAGTTGTTAAAAGTCTTTCATAAGCTCTTTATTAAACCATTATCTAACTTGTTTTCAGTAAGTAACTCAAACTATTAAGTACTTAAGGAAAACTAAAAAAAGAAATCACACCAAAAAAAAAAATTCAAATATTCTCAGTCCACCAGCCTAATTTGGATTTGGGGGTTATTCCAGATTTGGATGGGTTATGGACACTACTTTAGCTTATCTCTTGGATAAGCTATAGAGCCTTGTAGATTAAGTTTTTGAGCTCATTTGCCCTGTTTAAGCAAGGGCCTTTGTAAGTTTCCTTTTTCCAAGTTTTAGCTTATTTTACTATTAAACTGCTTATTGTGCTTATTTCTTGCTTATTACTGCTTAGTTATGCTTGTTTATGTTATTTGATGCTTATGAATGCCTGCTTATAGTTTAGATATCATGTGTTTAAGTTTTTTTAAATTCTGTCTTAAATAGCTTATTTAGTTACACAATCTGTTTTAGCTTATTTAAGTGCTTATTGGTTATTGAAATTTGCTTAATATTGTTTGTTTAACTTATTTAATATCCAGTCTCTTGTATTTGTGCTTTAAATCAGCATTAATCTCTTTAAAAATGCCAAAACAATTTTTAAAGGAGTGTTTGGGTCAAGCTTTAAAATGAGTCAAAATGGGTTAAAAATCACTTTATGCTTTTGAGTCAACTTAGACTAGATAAAAGTAGGGGTAAAAATTAGTTTGTTTAAGTTTTTAAGTAGTAAATCTCATTTTTAAGGTTTTAAGAAATTGTGGTTTGAATCTGAGAGCTTATAGCTCATTTTATTTGCTTGTTTGATTATGCCTTTGAATCTTGAAGTTTGGAGATGTTTTTGTGTTTATGAAAGTGTTAAAACACCTTAGAAACAAAGACAATAGACCTGCATTTGTTGGTTTGTATTTTGCCAAGTCTGCCAAAATTGCTAAGTGTTCAAAAAGTTTGAGAAATTGCTTTTTCATTTGCTTTCTATGGCTTATTGTGAATTTCAAAATGCTTTTTGATTGTTGATTCTTGTTCTTTGAGGTCAAATCTTAATCTGTTTGTGGGTCTTAAGTTCATAAGGTTCTATTTGTTAGCTTATTTTTAAGCTCAAAAGTGGTGTTTTGTTAAGATTGCAAAATTTCTCTAAGTGTCAAATCTGTGTGAGATAGCTTTTTCATGAAGTTTTTTAAGTGCTTATGTGTGTTTCAAACTGCTTTTTCTTTGTTGCTTATTGTAGCTTTTGTTTGCCAGTTTTTAGTTGGTAATAAGCCACTAAGCCATAAGGATCTGTTTGCTAGCTTATTTTTAAGCTAGAAAAGTCCCTTTTGGCTGTTTGCTTAACAGTTTGGCCAAAAAGCTTATTTGCTTATTTAGGCTTATTAGCTTATTGAATTTGCTTATTCTAGGTTTAGTATAGCTTATTAGGTCAGTTTAAGTCCCCTTTAGCTTATTTCCTTTAGTTTAGAGCTTATTTGAGCTTATTTGCCTTTTAGTTTAAATTTTTTTAAGTTTTATAGCTTTTTAAGTAAACTGTCATTCTAGCTTATTGTAGTTGCTTAATTTTGTTCAAAAGTGCTTATTAGGTGTAGTTAAGTTCCTGTCTTAGCTTATTTCTCTTTTTGGATTGCTTTTTAGTGCTTAAATAGCTTAACAGTTAGCAAAAAAAAGTCACTTAGTGTAAAAAAGGCTTATTCTGTCGACTTTCTTAGCTTATTTTAGTGCTTATTTTTGGATTATAAAAAAGTGGTTTTGTAAAAGTTGCTTATTTTTAAGCTCTTTAAAAAGTTATAAAAAATGGCATTTGAAAAAACGTTTGGGATTAGGGGAAGTCCCAGGTGAGCAGGACTCGAACCCGGGACCTCTACCCTTCTCACCAAACGTTTTTACCACACACTCCCTCTACCACTCGCCCTTGTGAATTTTTTGGTTTAATCTTGCAACATTAATCTTTCATAGACATTTAGGCCTTTTTAGTTTTTTCACAACTTATTTAGATAAGCTGTTTCACCCAACTTATTTTTATTAGATTCTTCATTGTTCAAGCTACTTTTGCTAATTTTTTCAGATTTTTTATAAATAGTTTAGTATTTTTAAACATTTAATTTCATTAAAATCGTTTTTAATTCATAAAAAATTATAAAAAAGTCAAAAAATATAATTCTTTTTTAGAAAATTTTCTTTTAACATTTAGGACTTAGGAAAATTAGATTTGCTTTCGTAGAGTTAAAATTGCAAAATTTGATTTTTTAAAGAGCGGGATTGAATCCCGTTCACGTTTTTAGTGTTTTTAAGCCCTAATCTCTTTCGTTTTTGATATAGTTTTCTTAGTTCTTATCTTTTAGTTAATTAGGACTTATAAAATTTAAAAAGATCATTTTAGGACTTACTTTTGATAATTTAGGGTTTTTAGGTCACGTTTTAGGATTCTCGGTTTGCGTTTTTAGTTTATATTTGTGTGCCTTAATTGTTTTTAGTTTAAATTGCCTTAATTTTCCCATAGTTTTAGAAAACCAATCATAATATTGTTCCATTCAAGCATCGATTATCAAAACGACTCTCGGCTTTCAATTGCATTCCTCGTTAGGGATAACGACCCGGGAATCATACTTCCGGTTTACTACATTGAGAGATTTTTGACTATCCTTATTATAAGTATTATATATTTATTTATATATATATTTAAAAGGTATAATCAAGAGTTTGTCATGCGTCTTCCCCATTACTCTAACTGGAGCCGCTAAGCGATGGGTGGATAGACTTCCTCCAGGAACCGTCGATTCCTGGGATCTCCTTAAAAAGGCCTTTATTCAAAGGTACTGTCCACCATCAAAGACTGCCAAGCAGCTTGAAGAAATCCGCAACTTCAAGCAGGAAGGAGAAGAGACTTTATACCAAGCCTGGGAATGGTATAATGACCTACTATATAAATGCCCCACCCATGACATCAATAGCCATCAGAAGGTAAACATCTTCTATAATGGTCTTGGGACCATGAACCGCCAATTGCTTGACTCACAAGGGCCAATTCCTGGCATGACACCTGCTCAAGCATTAACAGCGATTCAGACTATGGCTGACCACTCCCAAAAGTGACACGATGGGTCATCCAACAGAAATATAAAGAGTAGTAGTAATTCTGAAGGGATCGCTGCTATTGTAAACAAACTAGAAAACCTCGATCGAGACATAAAGAAGCTGAAAGAGAATGTTCACGCTATTCAAGTAGGATGTCAAATCTACGGAGGAACTTACCTTAACAAAGATTGCCCTCTCAACGAGGAAGTAAATAGTGTGGAAGAAGTTAAATATGAAGAGTTCGGTCGACCCTTCCCAAACAACAACAGAAATGATGGTAGATTTAATAGAGGAGGATATGACCAGCCATCATCAGGAGAAAAAAGACCAAGCCTAACCGAAATAATCAATAAATACATAGAAGAAGCATCTCAGAGACATGTCGAGCAAGACGAATGGTTAAAGAAATTTTACCAAAATATCGAAACCAGCCGAGAAGCTCACGACAAAATTATCCAAGGTCTTGAGACAAAGGTGAAAACCTTAGCAAATGAAGTTGAAGGACGAGCTAACAATGGAAAGTTCAAAGAATGCAAAACAATCTGTACTGAAGATGGATCACCATTATACACACCTTTCTATTATTCCCCCAAGGAAATTGAATACTTTTTTGCTAACTCAGGATTTTCAGACAACGAAAAACAAGAAATTGACAATTCAGGAATGGTAGAGGCTCTAGCAGCCCTTGAGGCCACACTTAAGATAAAACAAGAAACTAAAGAAAAAAAGCAAAGTGTAAACTATTATATTGATCCTTATGAGCCTCCAATACCATTCCCTAGACGATTAGAGCATCACGCAAAAGAAGCGTCGGTGCACAAAACTATGGAAAGCTTGAAGAAAATCAAGTTAAATCGTCCTTTGTTAAAAGAAATTAGGCAAACTGATAATTACGCAAAACACATGAAAGACTTAGTAGAAAACAAACCTAGGACCGAAGAAGATGAGGAAATAAGAATGAACCCTAGGTGCTCCACTCTTCTACATAATCATCTACCCCATAAGGAACAAGATCCAGGAAGTTTCATTCTCCCTTGTTCTATTAGAAAGTTAGATTTCAATAATGCATTGGCAGATTTAGGAGCTAGCATCAGCATCATGCCCCTTTCCACATATAAATGTCTAGGCGTAGGAAAACTCGAACCAATTGATATGGTGATCGAGATGGCTGATAACACCAAATGCATGCCTAAGGGAATAGTAGAAAATTTACTCATAAAAATTGACAAATTCATCTTTCCAGTAGATTTTGTTATTCTTGATATGGTTGAGGACCTTAGGATGCCCATCATCCTAGGAAGACCCTTGCTAGCAACTGCATACTCCAAAGTAGATATATTCCGAAAATCCATTTCTCTAGAAGTTAGAAGTGAAAAAGTGATATTCAAAATGAGAAGTAGTTTTACTAC
>BQNB010151017.1:4527-15958 GCA_026074375.1 Tanacetum coccineum
ATATCTCGATCACGAACAAATTGAGACTGGGCTTGTTGACTAAAATGTTTTGCTCGTTTATCGGCCTCAAGAAATTCATTGAGATAATTATTATCCCCGTTTATTTTTTCCAAAACCCGAACCCTTTCCTTATACAACTCAAGCTGACTAGTCAAAGTCGTGTTTTATTTTTGAACTTTTTGAGCAAATATTTGTTGTTTTTTAGCTTCCTGATATGCATTTCTAGCTAATTGCTCTAACGCACATAGATTAGGAACATGTGTATCTTTTTTAATACTGCCACTATTAACATTCTCATTGGGTGAATCAAATATAATATCCCTATCAATTTGACCATCACCAATGGTACTGTTAATAATTTTAGTATGAGTTGGATACATTTGTTCTTCATTTTCATTGTTGGATGAAGACTGTACCTCACTTATAAATGCAGAATCATAGCTTGGCCCAACATCAGAAGTATTATCAGCTGGTTAAATTCTGGCCATTAAGCATATGTTTGCACTAAGTTCTTCAATTTCTTCCATCCTTGAAGCATCAAAGAGAAAATCATTCTGCTCATCAGTAAGAATCACTCTATCTTCATCCTGTTTTGCCAGCAACATTTGTTCCATGAAGTATTTTGAGTCTCGAACTCTTGGCTTTAGACAATTCCTAGCATAATGTCATTTTCCACTACAGTTGTAGCATTGAACAGTTGAAGTGTTTCCTGAAGATGAGGTTCGAAGAGTCCTTTGAACATTTCCAGTCTCATTTGGAGCATTTGATCCCTCTACAATTTCCTCTTGAACATAAGCTCGTCTATTATTTCTTCAAGCATTACCAGAGTTCATGCTTTGAATATTCACCCTGTCTCCTTGAATGATTGCTTGGTTTCTGGTATTGGATGAAGTGCGAAGACAATTATTTGTTGGAGTAGAAAATTTTTGAGTAATGGCTCGAGCAAGTAACAACATTGAAGATGCTAGAGGATCTTCATAATTAGTGTGAACATCATCCTACTGGTACTCATCTTCATAATCAACCATAGACGTAGGATGTGTCACATAATAAGATGATGTGTTTCTGGAAGATGAACTCGTACGTGCTACGAGAGACAAAGGATCATGAGATTTTTCTAACTTCTTTTCTCTTGAGACATTAACCAATTTCTCGAATTGCTGAAGGTAATAAAAAAGATCATCAAATGTATCCACTGTCAAATGTTTACCAAGACGAACTTGGGTAACATATTTCAACCATTCCGGTTGCAAGCTATTCAGAAACTTCGTAATAATTGTAACAATTGGAAAATGCATGTCATTTCTTTTCAAATCGTTCATTAACTTAGCAAAATGATTGTAAACTGAAATAAGTGCTTCTCTGGTTCAGCAACAAACTGATCAAATTCATTTGTAAAACAAGTTTCTCTGTCAACTTTGTTTTGTACAGTTCCCCTCATAATACGTTCAACTCTTTTCTACATATCCACAGAATTATAAATGTCATTTGGAATAGAAAGAAGAATTAGATTCATGAGCTCCATCTCAGCATCATAGTGCAATAACGCGTCTCCTTGCAAATCCTCAGCAGTTTGCAATTTCGGAACTATCAAATTGTTAGGAATGAACCATCTTAAAATTGATAAGACCTTCATCAGTGCTTTGTTAAGCCATTTCGGTTTTCCCTCTTTTTGTTTTTTATATCGTCTAAATCTTACTTGCCCACGGTATATACTAACCCTTTCAAGCATGGAGGCCATAGTCTCAGAACCGGACTCAAGCAAGGGATTGTTGATATATTTTAGATGTTGACATTTCTTATGATTCAAAGATTGGATCTTTATAGACGAAAATGAGTAATATTTGTGAGAAGATTTCCAAACTCGGTAGCAATTATGAAACTCGGACAACACTGTTCTCGGATAACAAGTAGTCTGAAACTCGGTACACTTAAAACCTATTAAACTCGGAAATGCTATGAACCACAAACTCGATTAAGAACCAAAAATCGATTATTTCAAACTTGATTGAACCGAGTTTTGATAAATTATTTGATTAAGAATTATCAATAACCACAAACTCGATATAACCGAATTTTATGATGACTGAATAATCCAAAACACATATAATCATCAAATTTAATAGAACTGAATTTGTACTCTGAGTTTTTTAAAATTGACGAATTTGTTTTCAAAATCCCAATTCACGATAAAACCGTGAATTTGTGATGTTTTAACACTTTGTAAGCATATTTTCGAGAGTAAAATCACTAAGTCCTTATTTCACACTTTTTGATAAAACCGAAAATGTGAAAACATATAAAACTCCATATTTACCCGAGTTTATCAATAACCTCCTAATATACGATTTTCGATAGAACCAAAAATGCGTATATATATATATATATATTAAAATACTTTTCGATCAAGACTAAAATAAAAATTATCTGAAAATAGAAAAACCACTTTCGAGAATGCAGAAACACTTCCGAGAACGCTAAAATACTACTGAAATTGCAAGCTCCATAACTCGATAACACTCGATAACTTCCAAATACTCAAAATCGCTGCCAAGACACAACTCGAAAGCTCAAATATCTAAACGAATTACAAAGAATGTCATCTCGAGGTTGTCGGACGTGTAAAAAACTCACAGATCGAATCACTCGTATTCTCTAATGGCGTATGATACCACTTGATAGGTCTTGTTTATCTTGAAACATACATATTGTTCATTGATAAGTGTAAAATACACATATCCATTTATGCTTAAAAACAACCCAATTAAACCCAAAACAGACCAAAAATGGCAAAAATATGCTTGTATTTGTGTTTTGTGTGTGCAGGTACGGATATATCAAAAATCACAAGAAAACAGTCAAAAACGAGCAAGCACGGACACGAGAACCAGAAGAGTACAAAGCCGAAGCCAGAAAAGCCAAGCCTCAGTCAAAATCAGCCAAAGTCAGTCAAGATGTATATGTCAACCAAAAGTCAAACAAGACCACAAATATTCCATTTTAACCCTCTAAGTTTCACAAAAGTCCAAGAATAGCCCCTCTCCTCTTAATGGCCCTTAAAAACCCAAATGGGCCATACCCGGATCCTAAAGTCCAAATCCTTAGCCCATTCCCTCTTATAACAAACCACAAGGGCCAAACTTGCAATTCCCAAAAGTTATTTATAACTTGAAAAAGGGAATAGAAAGAGAGGGACTGAAAGTACAAATATGCCAAAGTCCTATAACTCGTATGACACTCGAGCTTGCCAATCGTTCGATTACTCACCCGATGGGCATAGCCGAGGATGTTGTAGTTAAAGTCGATGGTTTCACGTTTCTTGCAGATTTTGTGGTGGTTAGTTTTGAGCCCGATCCAAGAGTTCCTATTATTCGGAAGAAGAAATAGTAGCTTCCAAGGGCGAACCTAGGGGGTTCTTGGGGTTCATGGGAACCTGATGTTGGTCGCGTAATGTACTCTTTGGTAAAAATTTTAGTTTTTCAAAATGAACTCGGTCCCAAAATTTTGTGTCACGTAAATATTACTTAATCCACTAATATGTTAAACAAAAAAAGAAGATTATTTACCATCAAAACTAAGGGAGAACAACAAAACCGAGAAAACTATCCAAAGAAAATCGAACCAATTTTGAAACCGATGGCAGGCTTTTTGTTTTTAAGAACCAAAAGTTTTGGTTCGGTTTTAGGTTCTATATTAGAACCCAATCCGAAAAAACCAAACCATGGTGGGTCTAAAATAAAACCAAAATTTAAGATATCTTAATTGAAAACTTTTATCTGAAATTTTAGATATCTGAATTAAAAAAACTTAGGTTAAACAATTGGTCTAACATAAAACCGTCAACGCAAACTTCGAATATCCAAATTTGTGATATAACTAGTTATGGACAAATCCCTTAAATTATTAACAATAGAAAATTATTGTCGGTAATGTTTCATTTCATATTTTCTCTTTAGTCCACAAGAAGCCATGAGACGAATATAATACCATCATAATCGTATTTACCTTTTTGAAAAATCTTTATTTTTTAAATAACTTTGTTTAATTTATGCGATAATTGTTTGTTAAAAAAATTTTCAAACTTGTAGAATATATGACCCTCTAATGAAAAAGCCAAAAACCGAACCACAAAAAACCAAAAACCAAAAAAACTAGACCAAACTTTTGGTTCGGGGTTTGGTTTTAAAAAACTTAAAGTCGAACTTTTGGTTTGGAGTTTGGTTTTAGCCAAAAACCGCTTGAGACCGCCTCATGCTCACCCCTAATCAAAACCCTTTTTACTCGTAAAAAAACTTTATGTACACTTGATGACTTAGTGTTTTGTGTCCGCCCTTGATAAGAATCGGGTACATCTTGAAACGAGACGCATGAAGAATGATTTGTAATTATGGTTTTCCTAGTAAAGAACATGTTTCTTGGGCCTAAAGAGGTATGTAGAACCATATTTTGAGCGATATACATATGCTAAGAGAGAACATATCAACTGAGAAATAAGGTGAATGACATCACACTAAACAGGCTGATAAGGTTTGGTACACATCTCAACTGGTTATAGTAAAGGACCAAAAAATTGACACTAAACGCGATTGTCATGGTTGTAATAGATAAAAAAGAGTTGACCTAACATCAACTTTTCTTGGTAATGATTACAAAAAATCACGTTCAGCGTAACGAGATGTAAGGATAGATAAGAACATCAGGATTGAAGCTGCTGATAAGAAAAGAGAAACGACGTCGGTCACTACAAAAACAATAAATGTTGCTTTAGATTTGAAGATAGGGATACCATTCGTTTGGTTGTGACTATCCGGAACAGTTTAAGATGCAGCAAACACTATGGTGGCAATAAGTGCCGCAACCACCATACATTGATTAGTTGTTCCTTTCATCCATTTCTCACCTTTTGTAACTCGATCTTTATGTTCTTTCGTGAATAAGTGTGGTGTTAGGCCATCTTTGTTCTTTCGTTCTCTATAAGAGGGTGGAATCATAGACTCTACTTCCTACAAATCAACAAATTCGAGTTTCATAAATGACATTCTTTTTGCTTGTTTCAACATTCATGCCCAAATAAAAATAATGCAACATAAAGCAAAAAAAGAAAGGTTAATGATATACAATGACAAAATTACAGAACCTTGGAGAGGAATATTTACCCTAAACCATAATATTTCTTATTGCATTTGGAAAGGAACTCTCGACACATCTTGAAGCCGATTTCTCTTTGCACTTTTACCAACTAAGTGCAACATGTTGTTGTCATTTTCATCCCGTAAAGGAGTTATTAAATCTTTCATTGTGCCTATCTCATACAATAGGTTGTAGATACCCTCATGACATCAATGTGGAATATAGTTTGATTATTATCGTTGACATTCCAAATCAGATCAAGATATTGACGGACTAGCTCAACTATGAATTTAGCATTCCCCATTTCTGTAGCAATAAATAGTGTACGCGAAGATTATGTTTTCTTTGCAATTGTCATTGACGGTGTTATTGATATATTTGCAGATGTCCTTCCGTTAATATTCCTATAATTCAGTAAGGATTTTAATAACATGATCAATAATAAGTTTTAGTAGATGTAGTTGTTGCTCGTCCTTTCCACAAGGAAACCTGTCATCTTTCTTGATCACGTCAGCTGATCCTCTGATCATGTCATCAATCACCTTCTTCGGCTTTTTTACAATATCTTTCCATATGATTCTTAGCATTGCAATGCTTCGGTGTCCTTTTTGAGATGTCCTTCCTTTGGACAAATGAACGCAACAACTGCAAAAAAGCAGATTAAGCTAAAAAACAGACCTTACCGTACTAAATGATCCATGAAATTTTGTTATACATTTGATAAGTTATTTTGATTTCAGTATTTAGAATGACAATGAGAGTAGGGGTTAGGCGCGGACCTAAGGGGTTTTCGAGGTTCACGGGAACTCGATGGATGTTGGTCGCGTAATTTATTTTTTTGTAAAAATTCGCGCTTTTTTAGAATGAACTTGTCCCAAAATTTTGTGTCACGTAAATATTACTTATTTCACTAATATGTTAAACAAAAAAAAAATTTATTTACCATCAAAACTAGGGAGAGCAACAAAACAAAAAAAGTGCCATAAGAAAATCGAACCAATTCTAAAATTGATGGTATGGTTTTGGTTTTTATAAACTGAAAGTTTTGGTGGTTTTAGGTTCTATAGGAAAACCCAACCCACAAAAACCAAACCGCCTCATAATGGGTCTAACATAAAACCGAAATTTTGAATATTTGAATTGAAAACTTTTATCCAAAATTTCAGATATCTGAATTGAAAAAACTTAAGTAAAATATTGGGTCTAACATAAAACCGTCAACGCAAATTTCAGATATCAAAATTTGTGATATAACTAGTTATTGACAAATCCTTTATATTATTTGAATTAATAACAAAATATTATTGTCGAAAATGTCTTATTTCATATTTTTACTTTAGTCCACAAGAAGCCATGAGACGACTCTAATACCATAATAATCGTATTTACCTACTAAAAAAATCTTTTTATTCAAATAACTTTGTCTAAATTCATGCGGTAATCGTTTGTAAAAGAGATTTCAAACTTGTAGAATATATGGCCTTCTAATGAAAAAACCAAAAACCGAATCACAAAAAACCAAAAACCAAAAAAACCAGACCAAAATCTTGGTTCGGGGTTTAGTTTTAAAAAACTTAAAGCCAAACTTTTGGTTTGAAGTTTGGTTTTAGCCAAAAACTCGCCTCACGCCCACCCCTTGTCAAAACCCTTTATAATGGTAAAAATTATGTGCACCCTATGACTTAGTATTATGGGTCCGCCTATGTGCTTATACCTTCTAAGAAAAAGTTGTATCTAAAAGTAAATCTTCGCTATGTAACTTTCACGTAATTTTATGGGGGTGTTTGGGGTTACGTTTGCAACTAGATTATCTCATTATCACGACTTGCAAACACGTTAATATGCTTTTGGGTGTTTGGCGAACATAGCTTGAAAATCGATTTTTTTTATTTTACCTACCCCAAATGTGGTTATGAATAAGTAGCTAGTCACATGCTTTTGCAAAACTTGGATTTTACTTGGTCAATTTACAAAGTTACCCTTAAATACATGCCCTTAAATATATGCAGTTTATGCCTTATGTAGACTTTTGATGCCTAACGTACATCCAAGCAGATTCTTTGAGTTTTAGCTCTTTGATAAGTGTAGAATACATATATTCGTTTGTACCTAAAATAACCCAAATAAACCCAAAACAGTCTAAAAATGGCAAAAATATGCTTGTATTTGTGTTTTGTGTGTGCAGGTACGGATAAGTCAAAAATCACAAGAAAACAATCAAAAGCAAGCAAGCACGGACACGAGAATCAGAAGAGTACAAAAAGAAGTCAGAAAAGTCAAGTCTCAGTCAAATCCAGTCAAACATGGTCAACAAAAGTCAACAAAGTCCAAAAATATCCCCTCTCCTCTTATTTGGGCCTTAAAAACCCAAATGGGCCTTACCCGGATCAATAAGCCCAAAACCTAAGCCCACTTCCTTTTTCTATAAACCACAAGGACTGGTTTTGTAATTATCGAAAGTTATTTATAACTAGAGCTAGAAATAAAGAGAACAAAAGACAAGGACCATTTGTGTTACAAAACCAAAGTTCAAATGAGTTTTTACCCATTTCAGTTATAAAAAAGCGGGTAAATCCCATTCACTGTTCATCATCTTCCCAAACGTGCCCTTGGCTCAAAACAAAGGGGTTTTCAAAATTAGAGGGTACAAAGGACAATTTAGGTGTCCAAGTACACCTTGGCAGTAAGAAATGTCACTCCCCATCTCTGATTGGTCCAATCCCAAAGAAAGAATGCCACGTTGTTGAGAGAAAAGCACAAGTAAAGAAGAAAATTGCTCTTGTTTCCCTCACAAAGGAAGCACAAGCTGTCACATCAAGGAATGACAGCTTGGCAATCCTGAGGTGCACACAATATGATCAAACGGCTATTAATCATTTGAAAATGATTAGAAGATTGAAGGGTTGAGATTAAAGATTGGAGAGCAAGGCAAGAGGCTCTGGAAGCTTCACCAAAGACTTATAAATAGGGCCTCACTCTCACACACAGTGATATCTAGACATAGCTTTTAGGATAGATTTTAGCTTAATTTCAATTTTTAGCTTAATTTTCTCTTTTATCATTGTAATTCTCTTTCAAATATTGTAACAAGTTTTTATTAATGAAATTTAGTTGATTTAAATCTCTTTAAAGTACTCTTGTTTTACCAAATAAGCTCTCATTTTCTATTAAATGCTAAGCTAGATCCTATAAGCTACTCAATAAGCTCTTTTAGTCTATAAGCTAAAATTGAGCTCAAAAGGTCTTAATAATACTTAAACCTCAAATTAGCTTAATACATATACATTATTACCTTTTGATAATGGATTATAAGCTTTTGGAAGGGGATCTTAACTTGGAAGAGATCCCAAGGACTTATACCCTAGCTTATTAATAAGCTAGGGAGCTTGTAGCTGCCATTATTGGTCCCTTTTGTTTAGCTAAAGGATCAAGTAAGTTTCTCTTTTCATTCTTCTCTAATTTCAGTTTAAATTGCTTAGTTATAGCTTATATGCTTATCATTGCTTGTTTGCTTATTCTCTTTGCTTATTAGTGCTTATTTTAGTTTAATTTAGCTTAATAATCATAGTTGTTTGTCTGTTTTTAGTTTTCTTAGTTTGAATCATAGTTTTTCATATAAGTGTCTTAAAATCCTTGAAAAAACCAAAAATAGGAGTTAAATTAGTGTAGATCCTAAAATTATGCTTAATTAGTTGTTAATTCATGATAAATAAGTTTGTTTTAAACTAGTTTTAATCTGGTATTCAGTACTTGATCATTAGATTTCATTTTAAAAGTTTTCTCAATCCTAGTGATAAAGGGGTGTTTGGCATAAGCTGGTTTGACTAGTAAAAGTCAAATTAATTTGATCAAAACACCTGAGTTAGTTGTGTTTTAGCTAAAGATCAATAGGGAATTAATTTTTAGAAGTTAGATTTAAGAAATCAAAAAGTTATGGTTTATAATGTTGGATCTAGCACCAGGGGAGTTTTTCTTAGAATTTCACTTGTGAAATTTATGATCTAAGCCTTCTAAGGGCTAGATCTTGCTTGCATTTAGTTTATACACTCTATTGGAGTGCACAAAAGTGCAGGATTCCCCTTTAGGAAACCTGTACCTTTGTGTTGCACTTGTGCAAAGTGCAGCAGTACTAATTAAAAGGTTAGTACTGCTGTCACAGTTAGTACTGCTGTCACAGTTAGTACTGCTGTCATAGTTAGTACTGCTGTCACAGTTAGTACTGCTGTCACAGTTAGTACTGCCACTTTTGGCTTAAATTTTAGTTAAGTAAGAGTAGGATTTAGGAGCTTAGATTCAAGTAGGACTTAGATTAGCTACAGCTTAATTTAGTTTAAGTCTTTAATTTTGTTATCTAGCTTATTTTCCTAGCTTATTTTGCTGTCAAAAGTCACTAAAAAACTTCAAAAGCCAAAAACAGTAGGTTACTTAAGTAGATTGTTATTTAGTTAATTTTAGCTTATGATCCTAGTTTTTATAGCTTAAATAGATAGATTATAAGTAGCTTTGTCAGTTCTTAATAGCTTAAAGTTTAGATTTGCTTTTTAAGAATTTTAGCTTATTTGAATTTTTTGCTTATTGCTTTGGATTTTTGAGTTTGCTTAGTTCATACTCAATTTCAGTTGCTTAAAAGTATTCCCAGCTTAATTCTCTCTTCATTCATAGATTAAGCATGTCATAAGCTACCTAGAACACCTTTTGCTTTTCCATTTGAGCTTAATTTGAGCTTATTATAGCTGCTTTAGTGAAAACAATCCCAAACACTCACTTTCTGAAAACAGCCTATAAATAAGCTGTTTAAAAGCTTATTTGTTATTTTCAGCCCAAGTAGCTTTTATTAATTTTGTTCCCACTAGCTTCCTTTACAACTTTGCTCTTTTAAGTTTTTGATAATAAGCACTTTTCAAATCCCAACTTAATTCGGGCCTTATTGGACCTATTTTATTGTCGGGGTAGGAACTCAGGGACCATTCTTGTAATTTTTCTGTTTTAGTTGTTACTTAGTTAATCCTTGCCCGTTAAATGTTTTAGCCCCGTTAGTCCTTAAGTCTTTAACACAGTTATTCCCTAAGTTAGTTTTTAATTAGTGTTATATTTTGAATTATTAATTAGGGTAAGTTTTAATTAGTTTAATTAAATTAAAAAGTAAAAATTAGGGCTTTTGTTTTTATAAAATTTCTGCATATTTTCTTTATCTAGTGTAATTTTTATAAATTTTTAGGATTATATTTTGATTTATTTGTTTAATTGTCGCCTTTAAATTGTTACCCGTTATTGTTTTCAATTTTACTCGTTAATTTTTATTTAGTAGAAATAGATCATCAAATATCTTTGCTTCATTCAAATCAGAATCCAAGCTTAAACGAGGTTTCAATTTCACTAGTCGTTGGGGAAACGACCCGGGTGATCCTATTTGCCCGGTTTAATATACGTATTATATATTATATTATATATATTTTTGAGAGTAAATTTTCTTCTTTACTTGTGCTTTTCTCTTAACAACGTGGCATTCTTTCTTTGGGATTGGACCAATCAGAGATGGGGAGTGACATTTCTTACTACCAAGGTGTACTTGGACACCTAAATTGTCCTTTGTATCCTCTAATTTTGAAAACCCCTTTGTTTTGAGCCAATGGCACATTTAGGAAGATGATGAATAGTGAATGGGATTTACCCGCTTTTTTTTATAACTGAAATGGGTAAAAACTCGTTTGAACTTTGGCTTTGTAACACAAATGGTCCTTGTCTTTTGTTCTCTCTATTTCTAGTTATAATTGACTTTCGAAAATTGCAAGACTGGCCCTTGTGGTTGTTATAAAAGGAAATGGGCTAAGGTCTTGGGCTTATTGATCCGGGTAAGGCCCATTTGGGTTTTTAAGGCCCAAATAAGAGGAGAGGGGATTTTTTGGACTTTGTTGATTTTTATTGACCATGATTGACCAGAGTAGACTGAGGCTTGACTTTTCTGACTTCTTTATGTACTCTTCAGATTCTCGTGTCCGTGCTTGCTTGCTTTTGACTGTTTTCTTGTGATTTTTGACTTATCCGTACCTGCGCACACAAAACACAAATACAAGCATATTTTTTCCATTTTTAGACTGTTTTGGGTTTAATTGGGTTATTTTAAGTATAAACGGATATGTGTATTTTACACTTATCACCGGGCGATTTTGGAAAAATTCTGAATAAATCGTCGGTAGAATCTGGCGTGACCGAGAAAGTTTCGAATACCCTTCACGGTAGTGGGATGAGGCAATTTTGCAATGACATCAACTTTTGCCTTGTCAACCTCAATCCCGGATTT
>BQNB010151018.1:2749-15958 GCA_026074375.1 Tanacetum coccineum
TGCCTGCTTTTTCCAAGACTTCAGAAACTACCTCGGGGTCAGCATCTGATGGTTTAAATTTGAATAATGAAGCGCATGAGTATGAGGAAAAGGCTCCAGAACATCGACCAATGGGTCGTAATTGTTCAAAGGCCAAGAAGAAATCATCTGCTTCCTCTCGTGAGGGCTCTTCTTCATTTGTTGATTTGGTAGCCGACAAATATTTAGGCATTAAGTCAACAAAATGGGAAAAGATGCATGAGCAACAAGACTCCTACATAAAGTTGAATAATCAGGAGTTGGATATCCAGGAGGTGGTGCGTAAGGAAGCGACGGATTTGAAAAGAGAGAAAATTAAAATTCCGCATCGAACATTTAAATTAATCCAAAAAAAGAAATGAGACAAAGACATCTTATTCTATAACTTAATAATCGACCCCTCTTTGCCCGCAATACAACAACAGAAGATGCGGAGATGAAGGACGAAATCAAGGAAACCTATAACTTAGATTATTAGTTTATCAAGTTTTTGATTATTATTGTCATGTTTTTATGTTATTTGAATAATTATTTAATGTTTTTCATTTTATTATGTAATGTTTTTATTATTAATGAAATTTAATTTTATTGTTAAAAAAAATTAAAAAAAATGAAGGTCGCCTTATAGTGACAAAAAGTCGCATGTAGGTCGCCGGAAAAAGAAAACTGATGTGACAAGGAAAAATGCAGGTCGCTGGGTAGTCCTTATAATGCCCAGCCTAACAAATTATAATAGGACAAGGGGTGTTTCTTTTCTTTTTAGTGAGGAGAAAAAGTGGGCCCAAAGCCTTAATGCCTTTTAATTGAAAGATACATTAAAGCTATGCTATCTCCTTTAAGAGGTTAACTAAAGAGGTGTTACTAAATTAAATGGTAACATGTAATTAGCCATTTATTTGAGAGATTGTAGTTTTTTGAGTCCTACAATAAAAATGCATTAAAGGTTTGGGCTCACATTTCTTCTCACTTAAACACAAAAATAGCTTCACAAAAGCTAAATTCGCACACACAATTCTCGATCTTCGCCTTGCACAACTCAGTCGGTATATCGACCAACTTCTCACAAAACTTCGAAGACAACACATGGGTGGGGGTGAAATTTTTAAAGGTGACACGTCCCGAGATGTCAACAAGGCAATCAACTAGTAGTTGGTTGCTCATTACCTCTAGCATTAAAGTGAGGTAAACACTTAAAGAAATTGCTTTCTAAAAAAACAAGATCATGTATTATAATGAAATTTAATAAAGTTCTCATAAATCTTTTAACTTAAGAAACCTGTATTTTAATATGGTAAAATTTTTGTTACACCTTTTATAAACATTTCATACACATATGTTAATTGTATCGAGTTTTTAAAAAATTCCAATAACTATGACATTTTCATTTCAACTAGATATAAAATATTCTCTTATTATGGTTGAAATAAAATACTCCACCACCGATAATTCAACATCAGGAATTCAGGATGTATTTACGCATAAATGTAGAAACTTTAAACTCAAGAAACATATCGTGCCAGACTGCCAGCCTTATTGCTTTGAACCTTTGTTTTCTTGGAATTATTTTGAGAAAATAAACAAGGATTTAAACCCATCGACAACAACTTTGTTAATGTATCTATCGGACTTAAGGTTGCAATCACGCCGAGCTCGAGCTTGACAGGGCTTGAGCTCGGCTCGAAACACACAAGTTAGGCATGAAGCTCAGCTTGATAGCTCGACAAGCTTTAGTCGTTAAAGCGGCTCGAAAAGCTCGAATTTATTCATAACTGTTGTATTCGATAGACAAACTTATCAATAAAGTCAAGAAAATACGTGATGTAGTCGAGATAAGAGAGTTTTTACAAAACAATTGAGCATTAAGATTTAAACATCTTTCTACGATAAATATTTAACTTTTATACCAATATTCACATTAGCATTTACATTGTTTGTATAAAGTATAACAAAAATATTTATGTACATGAAAGCTCAATAAAAGCTCGAGCTCGGCTCATTATGAGTTTTGAGCTAACTTATTGTGCTAGGGTTGCGCTCAAGCTTGATAAATGCTCGACTCGATCCAATTAAGCTCAAACTCAAGCTCCAATTACTTGATAAAAGCTTGACTTATTTACAAGGGTTTTTCTAACATGTGCCCTAGACGCACATGATAAGATGGAGACAGAAGGTTGTGTGTCACGGTTTGATTGGCTAGCATGTGATTGTGGGCCTGATAAATGATTAAGAATAATGATTGCTGGCCAATGAGACTGTGACACGCAGCCTCTGTCCTCACCTTATCATGTGCCCATGGGGCACATGTTAGAAAAACCCTATAATCTTAATAGAACTATAAAACAAATTGCACATATCCTCAAATGATCAAAACCGACACAAATACCGAGTCTGCGGTAGATATTTTTCATCAAAATTTCACAAACCATCATATTAATCAAAATTGAAAATGTTATATTCCTTTCTACTAATAAACTTTGTAAAACACTAACTAATTTATTTTTAAGCGACATAAGTGTTAATAAATCACGAGGCTTGTCGACACTCGTGCGTTGCACCGGGCTTGGTCTTTGGGGAAAATCATAATGTTCCGTCATAACTATATAATGTGTTTAAAAATTTATGTATAAGTTAAATTCTTTTGTTCCAAACATATGTATATGCATAGATGGCCTTTGAACATTGTGTCTAACGGGATTCTGAGCAAGTAATAACATGGGTTAGATGATTCTCATATTCTTATTCGTAATATAAATAGAGATAAGGTGGATTTGGAGTGAAGTATAATCAAAGGTTAGGTTGCCAATGTTCACACTTTCTGGTCGATTATATTAAAGCGCAATCATGCATTATTTTAGTACCATTCTTAGAAATATATAAGCACAATACCTTAAACATATTTATCAAGATTAAGAACCCAAAATGCATAGCCCACTTCCTTTTAAACTTACCACAATAAGTATCTGGTGGCTCTTGATAATGCATATTGTAATCATCTCTCACAATATATTCATTCACCTCCACCAGCAACCCCACTCCTCATTCTCATCCTGGCCTGTCTGAGCCGCTCAGTTGCTAACCCGAGTGTCAACTTGTGGCATCTCCTCTGTACTTGAAACCATTTATGCACTTAAGGGTTGAGCCATCGACACATAGAAGCTCATATTGGCTAATGACAGTAGCCCAATAGGTACCCAACATTGACGACATTGGAGCCACGTAGACTGGACCTGTGGTTTCGATATAGCTATTCAGCAATCTTTGATACTTATGAACCTCTTGGGCTCGTTTGCAGGGTCTTCCAAGATATGACCCTATAAAGCCACACACATTGAAAAAAAAACAATGCAATGTTAATTTTACTTGCCACAAAATAAGCTCACGTATATGTAGTAAAGCTGGCGAGATGGACGAGTTAGGTAATTTGTAAAGCCGTAAGATGGCAATATTATGGATAATTATTGCGTTACACCGTCAATTATGACTGGAAAAAATAATATTACAATAATAATATAAATATTTTATAAAAACGACGCAAGAGGTTCTATGAATAACCAACGTACCTCGTGACTGGGATGCCATAAGTTCCTGTCTCTGCTGTAAATAGAATTCCAAACTGATGCAATATTCCCAATTGACTTTTTTACTACAAACTGAAACCATGTTACTCACAAAAACTCTATAGCTTACTGATATAAACCATAATTACTACTTCTCCAAACATTCCTATCACCATATGCAGCAACAACATGTCTAATAAATATAACTTAAAGGGTGTTTGAGACTGCATTATCGACATAGAAATACCTCAATTTTTCAAGCAACACTTCTATCGTCTTGTTTTTGTCCATGGGTGTTTAGATCACCAATGTTGTTATGTTCCATCCTGGTTACAACATGAGACATAGTTAGCATTAGATGGTTACATTGGAAGTTAAATGGTAGCAATAAAAACAGTAATTATAGTAGTACCGATGAATTATGATGACCATAAATCAAACGCTGACAATAAAACCCAAAAAATTAGGTGAAATAGATATATACCTCTTTACACTGAAATAGCACTTTTAAAGTAAAGAAAGTTTTTCTTCTCCTTCCGTGATGACGACCCTTCCCTTCGGCTCGGAGGTCTCCCATTCGAAGCCCAAATGGGATCTTCTCCTAAATACAATACATAACCTTCAAATAGTTTCGAGTGGCGTAAAATCATCTTCGGGATGATTACCAGTATGGGAATCCGCCACGCGAAGCCCTGCACCCTTCGCGGTGGGCCTTCGACGAAACTAGGGCAGATGTCAGATAGTCAAACCCACGTTCTCCATCTCTATTGGGATCTTCTCGCCAAAATAGATATCGTGGTACACAATCCCAGAATCACCCATTAAATCGTGGAACACCCCCCACGATCACCGGCTTTGGTGCTAAGCCTCGTCCCATCTCATTTCTGCAACTATAAATAGATGGTAAAGGCTCCAAGTATGGCTAAGACTTTGACACACAGTTACTTACGCTTTCATACTTTATCAATACAAAAAGCACATACTTACTCTCACGCCGAAGGTGAGTCATAGGGACACCCCATGCGCCTCACTTAACGTAGTGTTTCCATTTGTGTTGACACAGGTTATTCAAGGCTTGGCAACTCAACATCCACAAGAAGAACTCTTCGATATCATCGAAGCCTGATCGTGCTCATATTTGCACAATCAGTGGCGCCATCCGTGGGACCGCAACAATTAGTCTCGTTCAAACCAAGCCTAGTAACTATCAAAACAACCTATCTACTTTTTCGGCATGACATTGAAAGAGAAATAACACCACCGCCTGGTTTTTCGGCAATGCCTATAACTACCACCATGTTTGCCGCAACTACTCCTGAAAACACGCCTCTAGCCTATCGTGCGTCTACCTTAACTAATCCCAATCCTGTGATTAGCCCAGCTTTTGTGGAGGCTAATTATGAAACCTTGGAGTCCCTACTATGGGATCGACGAAGGCAGTTGCGTAACAACGATCTCCGAACTGAATTGGAGTATTTCAGCGAAGACTACGATGAAGAAAGAGAAATGGAACCAAGACCGGAACCTGCCAGAGCTGTCACTTCACCACTTCGAGCAGCGTCTCCCAGTGTCCGTAGAAGAAGGGAAAGAGTAGTATGGTTTGAGGAAACTCAAAACAGAGGGGAAAGCAGGGTCGAAAGGAACAACGAAGGTGGAAGGCCTTCAGAAGAAGCATCAAGAGGGAATGGAAGTCAAAATGTAAACCTTCCTCCACTTTTAGCAGCCCACGTAAGGAGAAGCGATAATGGGCAACCTTTGCAGTCTTCCCTGACTTCCGTTTACGGAGGTTAGGCACTTCCGAATAATAAAGGATGGAATCTCCCTCCTAACGGTACGTTCTTATCACATAATGCTCAACCTTTCATACCCACAAACTTGAATGTAGCAAATGGACTTATGCCTATGCATGTATACCCCCACCAACAACCTACGAGTTTTGTGAATGGACATCCCATGGGCTTCCCTACGCAAACTCTAACGGGAACCCCCCCCCCCTATAGGGGGAAGCTTCGCCAACCTCCCACAATGAGGGCACGTACCATTGACCTTCACAAACGGTTACATACTTCCTCAAAATGGCTTTACGCATCCTCCGAATATCCCTCCGAATAGCTATCCTTTTTATACACAGCCTATGTATACGTTCCCAAACATGCTTGCGTATGCCAACCCAAACTCAACAAGCCTTTTCCAAAACCCTTTAGGCTTAGTAACACCCTTCGTCTGCTGGATAGAGGATTACCCTCTCCCAGATGGACTGAAAATGCCTTCCCATATTTGTTCTTATGACGGGAAAGGGGATCCTGACAACTTCCTGCACCTCTTTGAAGGGGCCATAAGGATGCAGAAATGGTTAATGCCAGTAGCTTGTCATATGTTTACCTATACCCTTAAAGACTCTGCCAGAATATGGTGGAATAGTCAGAAAGCATGCAGCGTCCTTGATTACGAATATCTCAAAGCAAAGTTTCGATCGCACTTTAGCCAACAAAAGAAGTTCACAAAGACACGTCTGATTGTACATAACATCAACCAGAGGGAAAACAAAAGCATCCGAGCCTTCATTACCAGATACACAGATGATACCTTGCAGATTTTGGGCTTGCACGAAGACCAACGAATCTCCGGTTTTATTCATGGTTTAAGAACAAAAAGTTTGGTCGAACACCTCTCTACAGATCTCCCACCCACTTACAATGGCCTAAAGGAAAAAATGTACACCTGGGTCGAAGCAAGATAGGTGGCCACTAATGGCGTCTCAAGTGATTGAAGAGACAGTTTCAAAAGACCAAAGAAATCATCCTGGGACAACAACAGAGGACAGAAAAACAAAGACAGGTTCTCCCCCTATCGAGGGCCGAACCACGGCTTGCTCTCTAATCTGTCCAAAAGTTCAAGAGAAATTCTTGCCATAGAAAGAGCGCAAAAAGCTTCGAACCACCTCCCAAGATGTTCGGAAGCAAACGATCACGAGATACCTCCAAGTACTGTCATTTTCATGAAGATTATGGACACGATACCAATGATTGCCGACACCTCAAAGTCCAGATCCAAGAAGCTATAAATTCAGGGCAACTTTCACATCTGGTGAAATGCATAAAGAAAGAAAAGGCAAAGTCAACTGATACCCCTCGAGGGGAAGGCATGAAAGACAAAAGTATTGTGCCAGTAGAAGCACCTATACTCATGATAAGCAGAGAATACTACGCAGCAAAGAATACCGTATCAAAAGGCATGGCTTACAAAGAAGAGATTACGTTTCCACCAGTAACGAGAGTGAGCAACGCACCAGTTATCTTTGAAGTTGCGGTATTCAGAAGAAAAGTAGGACGAGTGTACATGGACATCGAAAACACATGTGAGGTTATCTACGAACACTACTTTGAGAAACTGAACCCTTTCATCAAAGCCACCAGAGTAAATATGAAAACCCCCCTTGTAGGGTTTTCAGGAAAGCGTTTCTGGTCCGTTGGAGAAGTTCCGTTAGAAATCAAAATAGGGAAACATCCCTTCTCAAGAACAGAAACTCTTAACTTCGTCATCGTAAAATCTGATTCTCCACATAATATGTTGTTGGGAAGAACAGCCATGCAGAAAATGGGGATCGTGGTCTCAACAATTCATGAGGCCATAAAGTTTCACACCAAAAAGGAGTCGGAACCGTACTCTCGGTTGGCGAAGCTGGGGATGAAACGAAGAAGGCCAGAAGAACCCTTGCCATCAGCAAAGAAAGGATACCCAGCTGTGATGACACTGAAGAAAAAATCATTGTGAACGCAAGTATTTGGAACAGATGGTAACCATCGGGAAGCAGTTACCAGATTATTTCAAGAAAGAGTTATGAAATTTGCTGAGAGCCAATGCGTACGTCTTCGCATGGACACATGCAGACATGATAGGAATTCCATTATGGTCGACGGAAAACCATTCAACACCGAGCACAAACTGAATGAGTACAACCATATTAAGCCAATAAAACAGAACAAACGAAGTCTAGGCCTCAATCACAACACATCATCTTCCAAAGAAGCAGAAGAGCTTACGAAAGCAGGAATACTTCAAAAAGTCAAGCATCAAATGTGGGTAGCCAATCTTGTCATGGTGAAAAAGAATGATGGGGGATGGAGGATGTGTGTCGATTTTACAGACATAAACAAAGCATGTCCCAAAGATTGTTACCCACTACCAGAGATCGATTGGAAAATGGAATCCTTTGCAGGATTCCGTTTGAAATGTTTCTTGGACGCTTACAAAGGCTATCACCAAATCCAAATGATGGAAGGAGATGAAGACAAAACAGCCTTCTTTGTAGGGGAAGGAGTCTTTTGCTACCAGAAAATGCCATCCGGCCTTAAAAACGTAGGGGAAACGTATCAAAGGCTGGTGGATAAAGTCTTCAACAAATAAATCGGAAGAAACCTCAAAGCTTATGTTGATGACATGGTCATCAAAAGCACCTCCGAAGAAGGAATGTTAAGTGACATACAAGAAACCTTCGAAAGGTTCCGGTCGATCAACATGAAGCTGAATCCGAAGAAGTGCTCATTTGGTGTGGAGGAAGGCCTATTTTTAGGACACGTTATCACCAAACAGGGCATAAAAGCCAACCCTACGAAAATCAAAGCAGTCACCGAGTTGGAACAACCCCGAGCATTAAAAGATATACAGAGCCTCAACGAAAAGCTAGCAGCCTTTAGCCGTTTCTTATCGAAGGGGGCAGAAAGATCCCTCCCTTTCTTCAAGGTACTAAAAAGCTGTAAAGGCAAAAAGAAAATACACTGGACAGACGAAGCCGATAAAGCATTCAAAGAAATAAAGAAGTTCTTCCAAGCTTTGCCAACGCTAATAGCACCAAGGGCAGGGGAAACATTAACAATGTACCTCACTGCATCAAAAGAAAGCATAAATGCTGCGCTTTTTGCAAAAAGAAGTGAAGAGAAGATCCCTATCTATTTTGTAAACAAGATGTTACAAGGGGCTAAACTCAACTACCCTGCACTAAAAAAGCTTATATTGGCATTGGTGTATGCAACAAGAAGGCTTCGAAGATACTTTCAAGCTCACACGATAATGGTTCCTATAGGTACGCCAATCGAACAAGCACTAACAAGACCTGAGAAAACAGCAAGAATAGCCAAATGGGCAATCGAATTAGGCGAACACGATATCATTTTCCTGGAAAGAGATGAAAGAGAAACGCCAGCTGATTTCTTGCCCGAGACACCCTTCGATGACAGTGAAAAGAAAGTAAAAGAAAAGAAGTGTCTGATCCAAGCAACGAATGGAAGCTTTACACTGACGGAGCCTCTAGTCCTGATGGTGCAGGAGCAGGTGTAATGCTGATAGATCCCGCAGGTAAAGAATACACTTATGCCCTACGCTTTGAATTTAAAACAACTAACGACAAAGCAGAGTACGAGGCACTCCTAACAGGACTTCGTATAGCCCAGGAAATGGAAATCACGAAAGTAGTGATATTCCTAGACTCGCAACTAGTGGTAAACCAAATAAAGGGAACTTACACAGCAAAACAGTTGTCAATCAAAAGCTACTTGCAGAAGGTAAAGACCGCACTAAAGGGATTCAAAGGGTACATAGTTGAGTATGTACGAAGAAACCAGAACAAGAAAGCCAACGCGTTAAGCAAGCTAGCCTCGATGACATTTGAACATCAAACAAAAGAGGTGTTAGTCGAAGTCCTGGCTAAAAGATCAATAGAAGAAAAAGAAGTTCTAAAAGTAGAAATCGAAGAGAAAAGAAGTTGGATGATCCCCATCAAAGAATATCTGTTAAGCGGTCTACTGCTAGAGGATACGAATGAGGCTAGGAAAATCAGGATTCAAGTACCACCGTACAAGCTAATTCGAGGTAATCTGTACAAAAGATCCTTCTTCACACTATGGCTTCGCTGCATAGCCCCACCACATACCGACAAGATCATAAAAGAAATACACGAAGGGTCTTGCAGATTCAATGCAGAACCTCGTTCAATGGTAGTTAGAATCACAAAGCAGGGTTACTATTGGCCATCGATGCACAAGGAAGCTTCAAAAACAATTCAAGACTGCGATAAATGCAAGGAACAATCTGCAATAAGGAAAGCAGGGGTGGATGGAGCCATTGCAGTCAGAAGTACGTGGCCTTTCAGCCATTGGGGGATCCATATCCTAGGACCACTGCCAATGGCCCCTCGAGGTCTACAGTTTCTAGCAATCGCAGTCGAACACTCTACAAAATGGGTGGAAGCCAAACCCATAACTGTCAAAAATGCAAGGCAGGTGGAAAAGTTTGTATGGGAATATGTAGTGTGCAGATTCGGAGTACCCCGGATGATCAGCTAGAAAGAAGAAAAACACTTCAAAGAGGGGATATTCGCAGACTTCTGTAAAGGATTGAAAATCACGCAGACCTTCTCTCCCATTACGGAGCACATGGAAATAATGCACTACATAGAGAAACAGCTAGTTCGAAGCCAACAAAGTTGGGTGGATAACCTAGCCAAAGAATTATGGGTACATAGAACTCTTCCAAGGAACAACCAAGAAGAGACACCGTTTAGCTTAACCTACGGTTCCGAAGCCGTAGTCCCCATAGTTGAAGCCACAAATGACAGGGGAAGAACGCAAGAAACAACCAAGAAAGGCAAGGAAATAGCTTCGATTGAAAAAGCCCACTATAGAAACAAGTTACGAAAATACCACAATACAAGGAACAATTATTCCAATTACATTGTGGGAGACTTCGTCTTGTTTCCAACAAGCTCACAGGAGCAGCAAGGTCCACACATGATAAGCGAAGTCCACAAAGACGGGTTTTATACACTTGTCAACGTAGCTGACCACTCGCTAATTCAAAAAGCAAAAGAAACAAGTCTCCGTAAGTTTTACATGTAAAACTTACATCATTTCCTGCTTTTTATTTTATTTCAATTATCAAAAATAGTGTAGCAAACTAAGTGTTCATACCAGCAATGATGTAAATCTTTCTACACTATTAATGAAGAAGTTTCATTTCGAAATACTCTTGGCATGATTAAAGTTCAACGTTGAAGGGATGTAGTAAGGCCACACATGAGCCCTACAAAATCAAACATCCATAAAATTCACGTTAACTTCCTCATTGCTTCTTTTAGCCTTGAGGACATAATGAAGTGGTTCGAAACCCTTCATCGGCAGTAAGCCAAAAACATTTAAAGCCACACTTGAGCCTAATACTACTAAGTTCAACGATGGAAGAGATGTAGTATGGGCCACAAATGAGCCCTATAAAAACTTAAACATCCGAAAAATCCACGCTAACTTTCCTCATTACTTCTTTTAACCTTGAGGCCATACTGAAGTAGATAAAACTCCTTCGTATAAGTACTAACGTCTAGTCAAATATTTAAAGGCCACACACGAGCCTTCACTTGATACAACGAACAAATAAGTCAGACATAAAGTCCTCCCAAGCCAAACATGAGGCAAACAAATTAGGTTCCTAAGGAAAACCTAGCTTTGAAAGTGGCACAATACGTTTGTCCATAACTTAAGGCCACATGAGCCTTCAAAAAAAAGAGAAAACAAAGCATTCAACAGACACAATGTAAGGGAAATTTGGGATCGCATCCCTATACCAAACCCCTATAAGGAGGTAAATGTTCAAAGACAATCATGCAGGCTGGCATAAATTGTTAAAGACAATGGCCAACATGAACCATTGTACAGGGTAGGAATTGTCTTAATGGCCGAAGCCAGGACCACAGTGTAATTGTTCAAAGGGTACACACCACCCTTGGGGCCAAATTAACGTCAACATGACGACCTTCATTCATTTAGGGATAGAGAAGGCTTCACAATATCAGCAGGAGGAGACATAGGCTTTGAAGAAGGAGCAGAATGTGGAGTAGCTAGCTAGGAAGAAGGCATAGGCATCTGGGTCCTCGAAGGAACAGGCTTCTGTAGAGTGGGGGGCTTCTTCGACAGCAAAGCTTCTACAGAAGCAGAAGCATCAGCTACATACTCATTCAACCAGGAAAATGTGGCAGTGGCAAGGTCATTGCTGGCTTGAGTGTGCTCCTTCTCATACGAAGGACGATACCCCTTAACCTTTGACAAATCGAAGGGCTCCTTCATTCTTGCAACCTGTTCATAGGCCCTGCACCTGCCAAAGGTAATAGCCGATGATACAAGCTTCCCAACAAGCCTACCTAATTCATCACTGTGAAGAAGCTCCATGTAAGTATAAGATACAACCTTAGAAACTACTTCCCTCCTATCATGTCTGACCTCCTCTATTTCCTAGAAAATCGAAGCCTTAGTAGCCTCAAGATTGGCCTTCTCAGCTTCCAAAGAAGCGACCTTTGACTCCAAAGCCGAAAGGCTCACCTGATAACCCAACCATTTCTGACTCTCGAGCATCAACCTGTCAAGGTTTCCCTTGTGCTCTTTTGCCTCAGCAGCTAGTGAATACATCTTCTCTCGAAGAAGCAAGACAACAAGGTTCTTGTCAAAATCAGTCATGGCAGTTTCACACTTAGCCCGAAGCCCCTCACACTCCTCCTCACGGGCTAACTCCCTAGCTCGCATGACATCTGCCTCACCCCTTAGCTTCTTAATAACCTTCAAAAGCTCACGGGACCTCCTATTCACTGCATTATCCACAACAGCTTGCCTAGCATAGCAACGATCGTGAAGATCAAGCAGGTCCACATCAGGATGGTTATCTAAAAAACCCTTCCAAGCAGGAGGAGTTATGGCAGAGATCTTGAGATGCCAGGCAGTGGCATCTTTCAACTCCAAACAATCTTTGAGACCTAAGAAAAAGATGCAAGTCAAAAAGGATAAATAAGTATACAGATATTACTAAAGAAATAAGGAAGAAGGGCAGCTTACCCTCATCATCATCAGAAATGGATAGCACAGGAGTATCATCCTTTATTGCAGAAGCCTTGGCGCGAACAGTGCCCGAGGTTGACGAACCCGAAGCCAGTTTCCTTTTTACAGGGGGGCTCGAAGAACCTCCCCTTGTTTTGCACTTCCTCTCCTTAATGCGGGCCGCAACACTCCCAGCGTGAACAACAAAAGTATCTCCTTTGGGACTCCCCCTAAATCTGTTGTAGTCCCTACGCGCTCATTCACAGGCTCGGTCGCAGGCTCTGTCGTAGGCTCAACCGCAGGCTCTTCATCAGTCCTGACAGGTTCCGTATTAATAGACACAGAAGGGGAGCCAATATTAAAACATGGAGAAAAATCCTTGGGAAGGAAAGTGAGATCCTCGTCATCCTCGGTGTAGATAAAATTTCTGAAAGACATCTTTGCAAAATGAAAGAATAAATCATATATCAGTGAAAAGGGCAAATGAAAAGGAAAACAAGAAAGGTAAATACCCTTGCCGCCCACGAAGATTACAGGTCGTTATTGGCCATGTTCCCATGAAGACTGGAGGCCAGCCAGGAAAAGAATGGGATCATCAAAAGCACATGCACTAGCAGGGTAACGACCAAGACGTTGAAACTGTAGGTTTTGCTCAATACCAGAAGGGAGTTTGTCTTTGAAGGATTTGACGTCAAGCATATTCTCCTTAAGAAGAAGCTGAGGAAATTTGGAAAGAACGATGGTATCTTGAATAAAAAAGAAACGTTGGTGCCAACCTT
>BQNB010151019.1:2116-15958 GCA_026074375.1 Tanacetum coccineum
ATTGCCTCGGCCCATAGAAATAAAGGAGCTTGAGCGAAGATTAGCATTGTACGAGCGGCTTCAACAAGCGTACGATTTCGCCATTCAATAACACTATTTTGTTGTGGAGTTCGCGCAACCGATGTTTCATGAGAGATGCCGACTTGTTCATAGTAGTCCCGCAGGTTTTGATTAACAAACTCAGTTCCGTTATCTGTACGAATGTTCCTGACAGTTGCATTTAATCTAACTTGTATCATTTTCAAAAACTTGATTATGAAATCAGGAGCTTCATCCTTTGATGCTAGAAACTTCACCCATGTGAACCGAGAGTAATCATCTACATGATGAGGATGTACTTTTTCCATATTTCTACACTTGCCAAAATGCATAGGGCCCACAAAGATCCATGTGCAGAAGATATAGTTTTTCTTGATTGGTGTCTTTAGATTTAGGTTTATGTGATTATTTCTTGCTTTTTCCTATGGCACATGCAGAACACAAATTGGCCTTTTCAAATTTAAGTCTGGGAAGACCACATACTAGACCGTGTCTAGCCAAGTGATTAATAGCACTAAAATTTAAATGAGACAGGCGACAATGCCATAACCATGACTTAGTCTTTGTGGCTTTTGACAAGAGACATATAAGAGAAGACGCCATCATATCCCTAATGGACAGAGAATACAGGTTAGTTCCTTGAGATCCTAAGAGTAAATCAACACCTTCTAGATTACGAACAAAGCATGTGTGTTTTTGAAAAGCTATTCTCGGTTTGAGTCGACAGAATAACCACTGAGATAGATTGTGTCATGTCATTTCATCATAATAAACCCTTGAAATTGTGATGTTCCCTATCTGATAATCACCATACCCTATAATCTTCACAACTTGGTCGTTACCGAATTTGATAGTATCGAGAAATTTATGAACAAAATTGGTGAGCTAAGAGCGATCTCCTGTCATGTGCTTAGAGCATCCGAGTCTAAATACCACAGAACAATTTGGATAACCTGCAATCGATAAGAGAAGAAGAATATGGAGCAACTGAAGTATCGGATCCCTAAGATGTATTGGGTTCCATTCTGTTAGCAGTCATAGATTTTGCAACCTTAGGTTTGCTATTTTGAACTGGACCTTTAGGTATTTAGGTATCTGGGGGGGGGGGTTTAATTTCTAGTTACTACATGTTTTGGTGCAACTACTTCAAGAGGAATGGGAACCCTAAGAGGCACTTTATTAGTGGTGGTTATCCTAGTTAAAGGGCACACATTTCCAACTAAGGTGAAAGTCCTTCCAGTGGGTTTCCATTTATATCCAACAGAGTTAAACACTTTTCCTGTAGGTTTCCATTATTTTCTCTTTTATTTTTCTTAGAGGCAGATCTAGCACGCACATTCATACTATTCACATGATCAATTAAACACATAGCATGATTAGAATCAAACAAACATTCATTGCATACAGAACAAAGATCCTGAGCACCTTTAACAGGATGCTTAACATGTTCATTACAAACATTTTTAGAGTCAAAGTTCCTTTTATTCAAACTAGATTTAACTTTCCTAGATTGGACTTCTACTTTATTCTTCTCATTGTGTTCGTAAAATCCTATCATTCTTGGTATTACCTGAAGGCTTTGATCTGCTAGCACTAGTAGAAGGGTAGAGGACAATAAAGGTCTGTTAGATGCTTTAGGAGTGTTGTCTGATGATGTGACCGTGTCAGCAAATCAAACTTTTTTCCTCTTGTTAATAGGCGTGACCGCAACTAATTTCTCACTAGGTTTGTGAATATCAGGGCAAGTATCTCTAACATAACCTAGCAACTCTTGAATCAACTTAACATACATACAGGCTGAGTAAGATGCACTATCAAAAGGGTTTCGTGATTTAGCTTTTTCAACTACCTCCCTAAGAATAGTAGCTTGTTCCATAGTATGATTAAGGTAGCATTCGTGAGCTTCCCTATTATTCTTAACCTTTGATGTGTTTCAAAAGCTTTAAATTTATAAGACTGAAAATACCGGACAATTATATGGAAATACATGCGTAAAAGTATAACCTACGTATGCAGTATAATCTTTTTAGGTAAGACCAGGTCATCCACGGGGATTAGAGTAGTGTTTGAATAATCAGAAAGAAAATAGACTTTAACAATTTTGAAACTAATTTAGGTTTTATCAATGTAATAAAGATGGGATACTCGGATAGTTAAAGAATAAGTTAAAGGTGTGGGAAGATTTTTGACCTCGAAGATAGGACTTTAATTTATAAAAATGATTTCTCGTCAGAAAACGTATTTACGAATTAACTTGATTAACTTAAGACTTATATTTAGTTAACTAGACCAGATGTGTCACTCAAATAATCCAGTTATTATTATATCAAAACTTATTTTGTTTATCAATTTACGAAAGTGGATTTCTCAGCACAGACGTTAAAGACCATAGACAAATCTTTAAAACCACATAGATCATAATGGATCTTTCGACCTATACCGATATGATTATATAATCTAAGTTTGATAAGGGGTGGGGGGCCTAAAATATAGTAAAAGATAAGATATAACAAGTTTGCAACATAAGCTTAAGATTAAAGCAATCAAGATCATACCAAACACTTATTCATAATCATGAGAGATTTAGCCTCTCATGGCTAAGGAGTTCATAACAAAAGCACACTTTACATAAACTTCCATTATTTCAACAACTAGGTAAGAAAACTTCTTCGTTCTTAATCGTTAGATCTTTTTCTTCAAAGGAAAAGGTGTTTCTTGGTGTTTTGGTGAAAGGAGGGAAAGTATGTGTGTGTAAAATGGGATAGAATGTGAGGAATGATTGTGAGGAGGGATGCCTTGAGGATGAAAATTCGTCCTTAATTTATAGGCAAGATTGGGTGCAAAGTGCGGCGCACTTAGGAAAAAGTGCAGCGAACCTTGGGAGTTAATACGATAGCATTTAATGACTTTTACTGGAAGTGCGGCGCGCTTACAAATAAGTGCGGCGGTTTTGGGGAGTTAATGTAGGTGCATTTAATGGACTTTAATTCTTCAAACTTTGGGAAAATGTGCGGCGGTTTTGGGTTTCAGGGGAAAGTGCGGCGCACAATGTAGCAAGTGCGGCGGACTTCTTGAACTTTGGCTAGAAATCTTTTCTTTTCTTGTATTCGTCTCCCAAAGTGTATAGATTCATGAGCTTGGGTCTCTAGAGTCTTCAAGTGAACCTATAAGCAATTCAAGCTTAATTAAGTACCAAAAGTTCATGAGAAATGATAGAATAAACATAAAATAACGCCATAGAAACATGTATAATTTGGGCGTTATCAAATCCCTCCACACTTAGCTTATTGCTTGCCCTCAAGCAATGGAAGCGAAAAAAAAATCATTTGTCGTGACGTGGAGAAAATTTGAATTTTTAAGAGAGTTTGCATATTAGATAACTTTTCAGGCATAGACATATAACATAGCACCTCACATAGGGATAGTGTTTGATTTTAAATTCACTCAGCCACTCAGATAGGGTTTAAATATGTTTTTGTGAAGAACACTCAATTTGCACAGACATAATCTAGACAGCTACCATAGGCTTGTACTTAACACATAAACCTGACCGAAGGGTGGAACTTGGGTACTAGAGAGGATCCAATCTTCATGCGCCGAACATAAGCCTTTATTTCTTTTGAACTATTATAACTCATATAGAACTTTTTTTTTCATGATTACAACTAAGGCTTAGCACAGGACTTTCTTCATTCAACTTTCAGATATTTCATCAACATAGCATTTAAAGGAGCGCTTGCGAGAATAAGAACTTTGCGAGATACATTTCATGTGATAGGCTTTGGTCTAGTAAATAATGATTAAGCACAAGTTCTAGAGCTTCTAAATTACCGGCTCTCTCAAATATAATTTTCAACCAATACCAATGTTCCGGAAAAGGTGACAAACACCATACGTACACATCCGTAACAACGGAATAGACACATATGACTGCAATCAAACCTTAACTTGAACAAGATAAAGACATCAATTATCTTAGGTACCAAAGGTGGATACTCGAATATTTTTAGATTTCTCACAATTTAGTGGACTGGGGTGTGCTAGCTATAATGTCAATCCGGTTGGACTTGCCTTACTAAGAGCATTTTTTAATTTCAAAACATATAATAAAATATTAGTTAGAAAATTTTTAATAGGGAAAACATAGAGGGGTATGATTAATTTTTCCTATTTGGCTCCCTTCCACACTTAAGTTGAACATTACCCTAAATATGATAACTGATAATAAAGATAAAATAGGGAAAATTAAAGGAAAACGGTACTTCCTGGGGCATAGAGAAATGCATAGCTGTAAGCTAATCTTGAGCATTTATAAAATATACATTATAAGTTTTTTAATATTCTTATTATTTTTAACTATATATCTTATGTATATGTTGTAAAATATACATTATGTGTGGTTTTAAATCATATTTTTTTTAAGTTTTGTATACTTATTAAATCACGATCAAGAAATCAGGAATACAAAAAAAAAACCCAAAAATCAAGCCGATTATTGACTTGATTTTTGACCAATTTTAACCGATTTTGACCAAAACCGATTTTTTACCGATAAGTGAAAAAACGTATCGGTTGACCACCGATAAGCGATATATCGGCGATATATCGGCCGCCAAGGCCGATGTTTACAACACTGGTGATAACTGATAATAGAGATAAAATAGGAAAAATTAAAGGAAAACGGTACTTCCTAGGGCATAGAGAAATGCATAGCTGTAAGCTAATCTTGAGCATACATCGTAATTTTCGACATCTCTGCTTAAGAGTAAACAAAAGAACACAAAGAGAAAATATTTTTGTTGATTTTTTTAGATAAAAGATATAGTTGAGAATAGAGTGTAGAACACCCTCCACACTTAAGTGAAGCATGGGTTGCCTCCCGAGAAGCGCTTAATTTTTAAGAGAGTCGTTAGCTAGACCTCGTCATTGGGTGTCAATTTGTTTGGGTAAAAAAAAAAAAAAAAAGAATGGACTGCTTCCCTTGGTCATTATCATTTTCGTGATATAGTTGAGATTGGTGGCCATTGACTATGAACTCTTTCCATCTTTTCTATAAAGTTTCAACATACCGATGAATATTGATGTTTCACTACATAAGGTCCCAACCATCGAGATCTAAGTTTCGGTTGTTTAAATTTGTACTTTGAGTGAAAAAGTAGGACTTTATTTCCTTGCTTGAATTCCTTTCTCATTCATAATTTTCTATTATGCCAGACTTTGGTTCTTTCCTTGTATAGATGAGAGTTTTCATATGCTTGGTATCTAAATTCGTCTAACTCGTGCAATTGGAACATTCTTTTCTCACCAACAACGATTAAATCTGGGTTACAATTTTTCAGTGCCCAGTATGCACGGTGTTCAATTTCAAATGGTAAATGGCAGTTCTTTCCATATATTAGTTTGTATGGTGTGGTACCGGTAGGTGTTTTGTAGGCTGTGCGAAAATCCCACAGAGCATCATCAAGTTTTCTTGACCAAATAGCAGGATTGTCTTTAACAGTTTTTTCAAGAATTCTTTTAAGAGCCCTGTTCGTGTTTTCAACGGGCCACTAGTTTGAGGTGCTAGATGTAGAGAAACGGTGGTTAACCCATAACTTTTTCATGGATTTTTCCATTAATTTGTACAGAAGTGGGTACCCTCGTTGCTGATTAGAGCTTTGGGCATTTCCAAAACAGACAAATAGCTTCTCAAAAAGGTTATTACAATCGGGTTGTCCATTGGTTGGTAAAGCTTGACTTTCGCCCATTTAGGATACGTAATCTACGGCGACTAGAATGTAATCAAACTTATATGATATTCGGAACGGTCTCATAAATTCGATACTCCCATATGACAAAATTTCACATACTGAATGTTGTTCACGGGCATCTCATCCACGTTGATAATTTACTTGTCGTTTTGGCATGTCATCACATAAGCGGACCTAGCGTATAGAGTTTCTTTGATGATTGTTGCCAGTAAAATCCGTGAATCATGGACTTTTTTAGCATTTATGTTTGGCTATAAATGTCCAACTTTTGGTCCGTGGTGACATTTATCAAAATGGTTTTGGGTTTCATGGTCAATATACACGTCAATCATACCAATTGATACATTACATTGAAAAGGAAAGTTCCTCCAAAAGAAATGGTTTGAGGTAGAGAAAAATTTATTCTTTTGTTGATATGTCATCCCTTTTGGTATAATATTACCAACTAGCTAGTTTGCAAAGTCTGCGAACCATGGTTCGTCTTTGGTGTTGATTTCCATAAGAGTTTCTCCGAGAAAGTTATCATTGACTTCACTATCATCACTTGTCTCATTGTTTTCAAGTCGGGATAAGTGATCAGCTGCAACATTTTTGGTACCTTTTCTATCTTTGATTTCTATATCGAATTCTTATAGAAGTAATATCCATCAAATAAGGCGTGGTTTAGCATCTTGCTTTTTAAATAAGTGCCTTAGAGCTGAATGATCGGTATAAACAATAGTTTTTGAGAGAATAAGATAGGATCTGAATTTGTCAAATGCAAAAACTACAACCATAAGTTTCTTTTTCAGTTACGTGTATTTTGTTGATCATGACTTAAGGTTTTGCTTGCGAAGTAGATCGGGTAAAATTTTTTACCATCTTTTTGACCTAAGATGGCTCTTACAGCGAAATCACTTGCATCACAAATAAGTTCAAATGGAAGATTCCAGTTCAGGCTTACGATAACAGGAGCACATGTGAGTTTCTCTTTCAATGATTCAAAAGCTTTTTGACATTCATCGTCGAATTCAAATGGAGTATCTTTTTCGAGCAGTTTAGTTATAGGTCGAGCAATTTTTGAGAAGTCTTTAATGAAACGTCGGTAAAAACCGGCATGTCCGAGAAAGCTTCTAACACCTTTGATATTAGTAGGGGGTGGAAGTTTTGAGATTACATCGATTTTTGCTTTGTCGACTTCAAGTCCTGCACTGGACACCTTGTGTCCGAGCACAATTCCTTCTTTGACCATGAAATGACATTTTTCCCAGTTTAGGACGAGATGAGCGTCTTTACAACGTTGGAGCATTTTATCAAGGTTGTTTAGGCATGTGTCAAAAGAGTTTCCAAAGACGGAGAAATCGTCCATGAATACTTCGACTGATTCTTCGATCATATCGTGAAAGATTGCCAACATACACCTTTGAAATGTGGCAGGAGCATTACATAGCCCGAAAGGCATTCGCCTATAAGCGTATGTGCCGAAAGGACACGTGAATGTTGTTTTTTCTTGATCATTAGGATCGATAGGAATTTGAAAATACCTAGAAAAACCATCGAGGAAACAGAAATATTTATTTCCTACGAGTCTTTCTAGCATTTGATCCATAAATGGTAAAGGAAAATGATCTTTTGCGGTTGCTTCATTGAGTTTACGATAATCGATGCATACTCGCCAACCTGTAATGGTTCTGGTTGGAACAAGTTCATCATTTTCGTTGGTGACAACTGTAATACCACCTACCTTTTGTACACATGGATAGAGACAACCCATGCCTATCCAGCAATTGATAAATTATGCTGGTATCCAAGAGTTTCACGATTTCTTTTTTAACAACTTCCTGCATGTTCGGGTTTAACCTTCTTTGTTTTTGGACAACGGGTTTCTTATCATCTAGAAGTTGTATCTTGTGTTTGCAAAATGATAGGCAAATACCAGGAAAACTGTTGTTTTTCCAAGCAAAGGTGCTTGTGCTTTTAAGGGACAGATATGAGTTGTTTTTCCTTTTCTTTGGAAGCTGAGATGATATGATAATAGGAAGAAAAGAGGGTTCTTCCAGGAATACATATTCTAGATTATCAGGAAGGGGTTTAAGTTCGAGATCCGTAAAGGGTTCTTCGAGAGATGTTTTATAACAACCCAAGAATTTTCATCAACCTATTTTACTATGATCACAATTGTACGGGGAAATTTTTCGCTTTATTACATTACTTGTCATTTCCCATATCCATTAATCAAGGAACTTGCATAACTAAAGTAGACAAGCTCACGCAACCTATCTATGGCCATCCTGTCTTCATATATGTCAAGCAAACATCACAATATGTCAAGTCAATATCATCATATCCTTATTACAAAGTACATTATTCCTATAATGTACCATTCGTAACGTTATATCAAAACGGGCTTTAAACCGTTATCGTATACCTCTAAACCCTAAATTCCATGAAAGATTAATATCTAAAGTGAATATACAAGCTACTAAAGCATATGTACAAGTAATATAACATCTCATTTGAAATATAAACTCCCTCTAAGTCAAGTACAAGTCTTATAAAGCACAATGTACAAATCATGAAGCATGAACTCCAAAATAGCCGTTTTACCTCCGTTTTCATTCTAGTTTCTTCATCACCACTTGTGTACAAGCTACTACACTCAATGTACAATGTGTAAACCCTAATTATTCTATTCATAAGCTTTCATACACATTTTTACACTCAAAACCCTAATTCAAAAGTCAAAAACCCTAACCCGAGCAAAATAGTAAATCATGACCCGTTTCTTGGTTTTTATCCATCATAACCCCAAACCAACACTCAAATAAGTTGTAATAACTTAAATTACAACATTAACAATCATATCCTATCATCATTTCAACAACAATATTCAAGAATTAAACCCAGAAAACCCTAATCTAGTTTTAACCCTAAAACCTAAAACTAGGCCCTAGTTCAGAATCGGATCAGTCTATAAAACATAGGATCTGAGAAATATCAATAGGATCTGGATATTAAGTGAAAACACTAGGTTGTAGCCCTATGTCTTGTGATCATTTTGCCGGTGGAATCAACCCGATTCGACGTCGGATGAATTAGTTACAGCCGAAATGGCAAAGGTACGCAGATTCTGCACACCTGTAGTAAATGGCTATTATCTCTAAATTTTTCTATAGTAACCCTCAAATATGTAAAACTAAACGTTGTAGATGACTCAAATATCTAACAATGCTCGGTGGTTTGAGCTTCAACGGAATTACGGTTTGTAAATGGCAACCATTTTACCGAGACTGATGTTGGCTGTCCAAAAACAGCCATGTATAAATCAAACCAAACACCCCTAAAACATCTAGAACCACCTCCACCTTGCATTCTAGCCTTCCTTACTCATCCCCTAGCCTCTCCACATCACCCCCCATGTGTCCTCACCTGGTCTCTTAGCATCCTTAGTCACCAGTTCCAAATTACATAATATGAGCACATATACTTTATTTCTATACTCATCCCACTTCATCTTTCTATCACCCAAATAAGCAAACAATCCTGCTCCATATGATCCTAGATCATATAGAAGATCATCTCAAGCAAAGCTTTGAAGCCCCGGGAACAAGATACAAGGCGTACGAGTAGAAATACTACCTGAAACGACCCATTTCCACCATTTTTGCTCCTTGAAGCTCAAACCCAGGTTATGAAATGTTTCAACTTCTCTACTACACCTTATAATGTTTCAAGATGATGCCTAAATAACTCTTGTTTTAAAGTTTTCATAACTCAAGTCAAGCTCAGTTTCCATTTGATCCAAAATTGTACACCCGAAACCCTAATTTCGCTGTTTTCTTAAACTAAATGTTATAATGATAAAAAAATTGTTATAATTCAATTCCTACATGCTTAACTAATGTTAAAATAACCACTTTATTGATTAATGAAGTAATTTGAACTTAAAACCCGCGCATTTACGTTTTGAAACCCTAATTTGACCCGTTTTGCTTTCTAGCCTAACGAATCGTTATTTTAAACTTGCGTTACGTTAAACTTCATATTTTAGTTTATTATAACTTATAAATAACTATAATGAAATGTTAACATAAAGTATGCATGCAATATGGACAAAGTTTATGTAATTCATATCATGCAAGGGTATAAATCGTAACTTTTATGAGATTAATAACTAGAAGGCTGAATAAGACATTTTTTATCAAACGTTAATTAACTATAAAGTGTGTCAATTAATACACTTTCAAAGGTCTAAGGTTTACTTGGTATATCTTTCAAAGTTGAAGGACCAAACCGTAAAAATGCAACTCAAGGTCCTATTGCAATTTTCAAACCCTAGGGGTCTAAAATGTAACAATTTGAAAAAGGTAATAAAATCATATCCAAAACATTACAAGACATAACTTTAATTAACGCTTCTCATGCTTAACATTTCCAGATATTGAATAAAACGCTTAAAACCGATTATATCATATCACAATACTAGGGAGCTTCATATTAAAGGATTTCATCTTGGTATTACGTTCTGACTGAGTTGTTGGGTTTACGATTTAAAGTGCCCTAGCTCCTCAAACGTTTACTGAATGACTTCTGAATTATGATGCCCGAACTGGTGATACAAATAATACAAACTCTTCAATCAAACTCATAACTCTAAAACTAAGTACTAGAGTACTAACTTGCTAAGACCAACACTTTTACTCAGGATGCGTGACAATGACTATTTACTACACTTTGCTATATCAACCTTCCCCGGATTAAAGATTGTGATAAGGTCTCAGCTTTCATTTTGGAATATTTTATACTCTACATAATCGGGTGAGATTCTAACCTCGCCGTTACTCTTTTTACAAGTATATAAAACCCGCGAGGGGGATACATGCTTGTTACAAACTCTTTTACATACTCGTTTATCTTATAAAAATGTGATTACTTTTCAAAGACTATACACGCTTAAACCAGGAATATAAGTGTTTTTACAAGTTATATGCTATCTTGATCACTATTACAGCAACAGTCTAAGATACATTAGCCAAAAGTCCCTCATTTCATGGACCACTAATCACTTACGGGTGAACGCAAATAAGTGGATAGATCTATCTAGAATGACGAATCATGTTTGTGTTTAGCCGGATAGTTAAACCAACCTACAATATTTGAATTTCATAGGTATATGTGCAATTACCTACCCGAGGTCCATTATCTCTATAAATAAATCACAACATTTGGGTAATATATACACTAGTCAGTTTGTGTGCCATGAGCTTAGACCAGACTATACTATACCAGACAAGACCAAGACCAAACAGACCAAACAAGACATAAAAGGGCATTCCGCTTAAATTTTACTCAAAGGAAGAAGTGTGCCAAGAACCCTGTTGAGCTTGCCAGGGTAAAACAGCGCCAAGGGGAGTCCACAAGCGTCTACGTAGAGCGCTATAAGGACGAATGCATACACGTCAAGGCGTGCCCCGAAATTCTCAAGATCTCAGGGTTTATGAATGGAATAAATAACCCAGAACTTATCAAAAGGTTGAATGATAGGGTTCCCCAAACCTTTGATGAGTTGATGAAACGCACAAGGTCCTTCATTCAAGGAGAAGCCGCCGCCGCGGACAGCAGAAAAGGCTACTCAAACAACAGGTCACAGGAACAATCCAGGAGACAATCCAACGACCAGAGTAGCAGTCGCAACAACAGCTACCGCGGTCAGAGGGGCGGGCGGGGGAACGACAAGTACACCCCACTGACAATGACCCCAAAGGAGATACTCGCAACAGAAGGTTCAAACTTCCCAAAACCACCACCAATGCGCACTCCAGAGGAGCAACGCGTGGGGAACGGATACTGCGAGTATCATAGGCAGAAGGGCCATACTACCAATGAATGCGTCCAACTGTGCCAGCTAATTGACAAATTGGTCAAGGAAGGCAGATTGGATCACCTGGTGAAGAACATCATGGAAGGGAAAGATAAACAAAGGAGCGGAGGCAAGAAAGACGCACCTAGAGACAAGGCTGACACCATCTTAATTATACTTCGGTCTTATCGGATTATTTCCCAGCTTCATCGGAAAGCAGTTGTTTTAACTCTTCGGAAAACTCTAAAGATAATATGATCCCACCAGTATTCTCATCTTTTTACAATAATCCTTGTTTGAAGGACGTACACGCATTTTATGCTAAGGAATTTCCTATTCCACCACCAGATCCTATTACTCCACCAGCTATTTTAACTCCATCTCCGGTATTACCACCATCACTACTTTTTGATCCTCGATATTTCTTTGTTCCTGAAGAGCTATTACCACCTAAGAAATGAATCTGTTCCCCATCTTCTTCCTCAACTACGTTATCTAATTCATCTCGGAATCAAACCTGTGATTTGGTATCACCATCTTCCTCAGTTTATACTCCTACCGCACCTCAGATATTAGAAATAGGAAAAAGTTCAATTAAGATGCATCTGAAACATCACGAGGAACAAATTGAAGATATTTTGAATTACTTAGATGAACTCTCTTTTCACCGCATTGAGAAAATGGAAGAAGGACGTATTAATGGTAACGAACTAAAGACTGAACTTAAGAGAATCCGCACTCAGATGATCAAACTTCAAAAGAAGCAGTTAGGGCAAAAGGATAAGATTGCCTTTGCTCACTACATAATTTCCGATCTTGAACAAATCATTGAGAAAATCCAAGCTCGACACCAAACGGATCAGGAAGATCTTTAGGATGTCATCTACCGGTTCGAAATCAACAAACTCTTAGACTAGTTATAGCTTTATCCTAGCCACGGGATGTGTGGTATAAATAAAAACGCTTGTCTTGACTATGTACAGTAAAAAGGGAAGTTATTTATAAAGGCAATTCCGTTACGTACCTTATTTCCGGCATATCTCTCTTTCATCATCATCTCCATCATTTGCATCATTATCTCCATTTTTCATCATTATGAATCATACCATAACCTCTAAGTGCTTAAATTTAAAATAAGCATTACTCTTTATACATTTTAAGCATCACATTCTCTTTTATTACTTTTCAAAACTTATGATATCATTCTTACTACGTGTTATGGATAAACAACACATCAAGGCTAGCTTTTAGCAGTAACGTTTGAGGCTTTGAGGTATTACTTAAGCCTATTTATATATATATCACATCATTTTGGGTATATATATACACTAGTCAGTTTGTAAGCCATGAGCTTAGACCAGACAAGGAACAAGACCAAGACCAAACAGACCAAACAAGACGATAACGCAATAATACGCTGTTACTATGATAATTGTATTAGTTGCAATTATTACAAATAACGGGTATATAATAACATGACCCAAGATCATAACAATACCATTTTCATAATAATTGTGTTTGTACAATTATTACACTATGACTTGTATTCAAACTGTTTATCAAACCTATGAATTTCACTCAACCTTTGTGTTGACTTTTTAGCATGTTTATCTCAGGTTATTGAGCAATATACGGCACAAAGTGGCATGGACTCGAAGATGGCTAAAACTTGTTATCATTCACATTGTATGTAACTAGATTTTGGGACATGCCTTTGTAAAACTTTGATTTGAAATGAATGATAACGTATCTTTTGAACAAACGTCTCTTTTGGGTCGTTTTCTATGATTATGATTGTTGTTTCCATGAAGTAATACCTCAGATTAGCTTCCGCTGCTATATTGTAAAAATGGGGGTGTTACACAAACATAGTGGCCGATGCCTTAAAGCCGTAAAGAATGGATTAAGCCATTACGGGTTCGAGCCTTAGTCATGACTATTAGTTTGGATTGTCCCAAACAAATTTTGGAAGCTCAAATAGAAGCACAAAAACCAGAGAACATCAAGAAGGAAGACGTAGGAGGTATGATCAGGAAGGATATACCGAAGGAAAAGTTGGAACCCTGTGCCGATGAAACTCTATGCTTAAATGGCAGGAGTTGGTTACTATGTTATGGTGATTTAAGGACTATGATCATGGACGGGTCCCACAAGTCAAAATACTCTATCCATCCGAGTTTCGAAAAGATGTATCAGGACATGAAGAAGCTATAT
>BQNB010151022.1:0-15957 GCA_026074375.1 Tanacetum coccineum
ACAAAGATCAAGGGTGATTCGAAAGAAGAAAGGCAGATTCAAAAATCAGAAGAGAGGTTGTGTGAAATAACCAAGTTAGCCGTGTGACATGATTCGTGAAGGATCAAAAGGATTCTGTGAAAGAATTAAAGTGGAGGAGATTTGATTCGTGTGATACGAATTGGTACAAAAGCCAAGTTGTGTGAAACAACCGCGAAGAAGATATAGTCTGTGATAGATGATCAAGAAAAGTAGAGAAAGGTCAAGTGATATGATCAAGTTGAAGATTGAAGATGGTGTGAAGTCATCAAAGATTTGTTCAAGGACGAAGACAAGAAAGAAATTGAAAAGAAGAAGTTTTGGCATCACGACATTAGGGAGGAACTGTTGGACGGTTTAATGTCTTAGAAGCCAAAAAAAGGAATGAAGCCTGCAGATTTTACTGGTTTGGGCCGCAGGCCAACAAACCCAATACACAGCCCGAAACCCATTAAGAAAATATGACAGTTGTAGGTTATAACGGTTAAGATTAGGTCATGTTGTTTACTTTTAGAGAACCGGTGTGTCTATTCATGAAGGCACCGTTTCATCATGTATATATAGTTTAGGAATTCTCTGTAAATAGGTAACCCATTCGATTTTATATATCAGAGTATAAGGGTTCAACCCAATCTCTTGTTTCCTGTTATTCTTGAATGATGTTATCATGATACTTTGTTTGATCAATTTCGATCCTGGAAGAAACATACATCAGACCTGTGCAACACGACCGATGCATCGGTACTATTTGGGGTCAGACTTTTTAAAATCAATTGGAATTAAAAATGCACCAGAAGTTATTATATACGCTGTTGGCAATAAAGAGGCCTTACCAGATAAAGAAACTAGCATAACTATCGGGATTAAATGTATTGAACTAGCATAGCTATGCTATGCTAGCTTGTAGTTTGTAGTTTCAAATTTAATCCCCGTAGCTATGCTAGTTTCTTTATCTGGTAAGGCCTCTTTATTGCCAAAATCATATATAATAACTTCTGATGCATTTTTAATTCCAATTGATTTTAAAAAGTCTGACCCCAAATAGTATCGATGCATCTGTCGGTCATCCGTGCGATGAATCTCCTCTTGGGTAGAGAGGGGATAAGCATTAATCTCCTAAAAGATTGCATTTTTGACATGATTCCATGTATGTTCTACTCCACTTATGAGTTTCATTCGAGTCCCAATACTTTCAAAATCATTTACTTTAATCAACTCCGCCAATGGAAACTTACAGCTACTTGCTTCCTTCAATGCAGGTGACACGCAAGTGGGTAGATCAAAATTGTAATAAATCCAAGATTGTTTAAGGACTTCAAAGCTTCCGTGAAATCTCCGTCACCTAAGATAAGCATTATATATGCTGGAGGGCAGACATTGTAAGCGAATTTAAAGATATCTAGCATTAACTTTGAATCAGCGCCATTTTTCTTGGCTCGTACATGAACCATGGTAATTCCAGTGTAACCCCATTATGTTTTATACTCATTAAACTAAACTGTGTCTCCGTAGGCATCAAAAGTCCTTATTTTCACTTCTGGCAAATACATACTTATAAACTCCCTAATTTGTTGAGATACTATTTCTGGAGCAAAAGAACAATTTTGTATGTCCCATTTAACTGCAATGCTTGTTGAGGCCATCTGTTGATTAAACTATTAACTCAGTTAAACTACTCAAAACCTACAACAAAATGTAAATTTGTTGAATTTAGAATGAATGAAATTGTTTTGTAATTAACACGAACAAACCTTGATTAAACCCTAATGATGCTTTAGCAAGTTGGTTCTTATTTATTAGATCGATGTAAATTGTGGGGAAACGCATTTCAGATGTTGGTTTCTATTTGATGGATCGACCTTGCCACACACGTTAGTGGAGGGAGTGGGAATTTTGTAATTTTTTAAAAGTGAGGACGGTCGTTACTTAAACGAACGACTCCAAGGGCTATTTTCGTAAGTTGTTAAAAAAAACTAACGGTCGTTACTTAACAGCAGTTAGTGGGTGAGGGGGAATTTTGTAACTTTTTTAAAGTGATGGTAGTTTTCGTAATTTGCCACATAGTGTGGGGGTATTTCGTAAAATTTAGGGTAAATGGGCTGGGCGGGAAAACGGCTGAGTTTTGGGCCGGTGTTGGGCTGGGTTTTGGGTCGGTTCGGGGCAGCGGGTTTGGATCAAACGCGTGTATAATATTAAAAATATTCCAATGTTCTTCCCAATGTTCTTCCTAATTGTATACATTTAAAATGTCTATAAGAAACAATGAACACTATGCATATAATGTATAACTCATGACAAATGATTGTTATCAAGCTAATTTATGTTTCCTTCAGTTCAGCCTACAAGTAGCGTAAAAGCTAGGATAACCACAAATGAGGAATGGTCATCAACTGGCACAAGCACTTGAATTGTCAGATGTATTCCTCGAGCAAAAGGTATGATGAAGAGTATTCATTAAGTTGACTTTCTATGAGTCAACTCTCCGTATCGCATCATTAATTTGGAAAAATGGCGGGGTTTTTTTTTACATTGATCGACGTATACGTATATCATAACGCCATGCAGTTATAGTTATAACGCCATGCAGTTATAGTTACTTTACTGTTGAATAGATCAATTTGTGTTATATTCCTATCTCAAACGGGTAATACAAAGAATTTAGCTTCAAATGAAAGAAGTGGCATGTGTCAAATAGACTTAAGCTAAAAGGTTATGTCTTGTACTAGCATGTTTAACCTTTTATCCCAAAGGTTATGGGTTAAAGTATCAGTGTAACTAACATGCTAGCAAAAATAGATAGTTTGTCTTGTACTAGCATGTTTAACCTTTTATCCCAAAGGTTATGGGTTAAAGTATTAGTGTAACTAATAGGTAGACGGATTATGTATGTTTGGTGAAACTAGTTGGAATGTAGGTTTTTACGAGTTAAAGCTTGTAAGATCAGCTATAGCTAAGAACTTACACTACCTACAACTTATAAATGCGAAATGACATAAAATAACATACAAAAACTGATACTGTATTAATTTTACTTTTATTTTATGGGCGCTAACCTAAATAACCATGTTAAAAGCATCTACGCCCTCTAAAAGCTACTTCAAGTAGCTTATAAAAAAAGCTTCTGGATGCGACAAACTCTTAAATAAGGTTTATATTATAAGCTAACTTATTATAAAAGTTGAAACCCCAATTCTGATGTTCTATTTGTGTCCCTTCAACCCAAAACTGTCATTACCTTCTTCAAGATAGAAACTACAAACTATCTATAAAGTTTTAATTAGCTTTTTTAGAGATGAAAACATCAAACCTTTTTCTACAATTTAAAGATAATGTTTTTTTAGAAAATCCAACTAAACACACAATAATTTTCTCAATGGACTTCTTATATTTAAGGTTTTTATTCTCTTAATTCTCTTGTGTTGAGCGAAAGAACGGCCTAATGAATAATAAGCATACTTTCATATCCAAACTTCCTAAGCGAAACCCAATGTTATAATTAAACATAGCAGATTCAGTGGGGAATAATACATAGATAATCTAAGACAATAAGCATACTTTTGGAACCAAACATCCTAAGCGAGACCCAATGTTATAATTAAACATAGCAGATTCAGTGGGGAATAATACATAGATAATCTAAGACTCCATTTAAACGACCTTAGAGACTCGACTCAATGAATGTTTATAATGCATGATTAAGTACTTTGTACAATAAAAGGGTACATACCTTGAACCGCACAAACCCGCAACAAAAGTATATTACTCTCTGTTCGATTGTCAAATAAGCAATGGCATAGTTTATATAGGGAAGACTCAAAACTAAGGGTGTGTGTTTTTTTTTGGTAAAAAGAGTGAATTATATTAATAACATGCTTTTACACAAGAATTCAAAACAGGGTATGGACAGGCCCAACCCATACACTAGAAATAACATACAACTATCCGATATCTGCTAACACTATTGTTACATCTCTGACATGAGAAAACAAATTCCAGACTTCAAATTCACTCTTTTTACCCACCATAATCTCATGACTACATTTCCACTCCCATGAATCAGCCTTAAGTATTCAACCCACATCCACAATACAAAAGGCTAATCAATAGGAGGGCATCATCATGCGGATTATAGCCCCATATCTCATCCAAAAGGGGCTCTTCCCCTCTGATTACATTTCCTGCACAACACTTCCTTTACGTATACTAGTAGCTACATCCTCACTAGAACACACAAAGAAAGATAATGACAGGCATCACCAGAGGAGAAACACACACCCTTAAGGAGAATCCAGCCAAAAAATTCCATCCACATTTGTCCCAGCCTCCAAGACCAAAACCCTACTCAATTGAGAGCCTTACCTAGGGTAACATGATATCCCAATAAGTGACCTCCCCTACTGCACCCATAGTAGAATGTTAGATCCCTCCCTAGGCCAATCATAACAAAGACTATGAGCCCAGAAAGGAACAGTCACATTAGAAACACTCCAAGATACAAGTAACTCTCAATTGTTGGTCTGCAAACTTTCCTTATAAAGATTCAAAGAAGAAATAACCTTTTTTAACTCAAAAACCCATCAAATCATATGTACATTCTAACATGGATACTCAAGCCACTATACTAAACACTCCATTAGTAAAATGCTTCAGTCAGATGATAGGAACCAATTTCCCTTTTTCTAATGTCAAGCCCCAGATCTTAGCTACCATGACAGCACCACCAGACTCTTTTAAGGAAAGGCTCATCAAAATGATTGTAATCTCTCTTTGTAAATCTTTTATTAGAACCTCAACACTTCTTGCTTCATTAGTAAAGATTCTCTTATTCCTTTCAACCCAAATATTGTAAACAGTTGCTGAAAGGATGATTTTGTTATTTATTTGCCATATATTACTCTTGAATTTTCTTGCAGCAAGTTTGACAACAGTGTCCTTCAGGCCATTGTATCCATATCTAAACATTCCTTTCTTTTTCATCCCTTCCCAGACCTTTTTAGAGAAATCACAGCCAAAGAAAAGATGATCATGACTATCAGGACATGATTTGCATAAAGGACATTTCAAGTTCTTATCTTTATTCCACTTCATCGTCTGTCATGGAGTCGGAGTTTCCCTTGAATAGCAAGCCACATCATGAAGGCATGTTTAGGAACACATTGACTAAACCAAACCACATGGTACCAATTGACATGAGGCCGTTTTTCTCTTAAACTTTCCCATGCTTTTTTGACAGTGTACTTAGTTTCCTTAGAACTTTCATCAATCCACACCACATAGTCATCCTGATGTGAGATATTAGGGACATGAATTTGGTTTAGAATTGGGTATTTAACCAACCAATCATTAGGCCAAATCCAATCTCCATTATGAATTAGATCAGCTACACAATCACTATCTTTCATCCTGGCTTCATTTCTGGATCTTCTTGGGATAATATCTTCAAGGGGCCCCTTCCCACTCCAGTTATCAAACCACATTGACACACTTTTCCCATTACCAATTTTGTATTTCACAAAAGGCATAATCAAATCTCTGACCATCATTAATTGTCCCCAACCCCAGCTATCAGATTGATTTCCTTCAATATTCCAAATACTACTCCAAACTCCCTATTAACATTGACAAGTATTGACCCATTATACACCATAGAGATTCCCCCTATTCTCTATAATTTTTCCAAGCTGCGATACTAGAAAAGAGTTTCATGTCCACTTTTTCCAGTGGCATTGATCCGTTACAAAACCACCTTGACATTTAGGTCTACAAACCATCTTCTATCCAACTCTAGCTTTGCCCTGGGCAGAATTACCAGAATTCCATAAGAACCTTTTAAACATCTTATCCAATTCTTTTACTGCTGATATTGGAATTATATATACAGAAGCCCGGTATTGTTGCATGGATGATAAAACAGAGGCAATAAGCTGTATCCTACCAGCATAAGATAGTAATTTGTTCCTCCAACAATTAACTCTTTTCTCAACACTCTCAATCAAACTTTTACAATCACTTAAGCTTAATTTCTTAGCAATTAGAGGGACCTGAAGATACTTCATAGGAAGTTTACCAAACTTGAATGGAAGCACCTCAAGTAACTCTCTTTTCCTGTCTTCATTTATACTTCCAAAGAAGATTGTACTTTTACCCAAGTTAGGAAATAAACCAGATGCATTGCTGAATTCATCAAGAGATTTCTGGATAACCTTTAATGAGTTAGAATCCCCATTACAAAGAATCATCAAGTCATCAGCAAAGCACATGTGAGTCAACTTCAATTCTTTACATCCATGATGATACTTGAATGAAGGGTCAGCAGCAATGTTCTTAATCATGATTATGTTAAAAAAAATTCCATTACTAGAGTGAATAAGTAAGGGGAAATGGGATCCCCATGTCTAAGCCCTCTTCCACCTTTAAAGAACCCACATAATTCACCATTAACACATATGGAAAATGAAGCTGATGAGATGCATACCATAATCCAGTTGATCATAGTTTCATGAAAACCAACAAGAGTTAGAGAACTTCTAAGAAACTCCCAATTGACTGTGTCATAGGCCTTTTGGATGTCAATTTTCATTGCACACCTCTTAGCACCATTCTTCCTGTTATACCCTTTTAGAAGCTCTTGAGCAATTAAGATGTTATCCTGAATATGCCTTCCTGGAATAAAGGCACTTTGATTCAAGCTAATGACTTTAGATAAGCCATCTTTTATTCTATTTGTTAAGATCTTGCTAATGCACTTATAAAGCACATTACAACAAGCAATTGGCCTAAAGTCAGAGACTTTGTTAGGGGTATCCATTTTAGGCACAAGGGCAATAAGGGTGGTATTGATTTCACCAAGTAATTTGCCATTAGTGAAAAAATCTCTGATAGCTTCACACACATCCTTACCAATACACTTCCATGCCTTCTTAAAGAAACAAGAAGAGTACCCATCAGGACTAGCAGCTGTGGTTGAATCAATATCAAAAATAGCTTCCTTTATCTCATCATCAATGACCATAGTGATCATAGCAGAAGCTTCAGCATCAGACAGTCTAGCTTGAACATAATCCTCTAAGTCATTAAGAGGAGTCATATTACTCCTTTGCCCAAGAAACATATTAAAATGATCAAAAACTGCTGAGAGACTTGACCATCCTCAACTCTACTACCATCCTCTTTGCAAATAGAATCAATTCTCCCTTTGTTCCTTCTAGTTCTATGAATACTATGAAAATAAATTGAATTTTTATCTCCTTCTTTTAGCCAATTAACTCTGGCCTTTTAATAAAGTAACTTCAGTTCATCTTCAGCTGCTTCAACATATTCCTTCCCAATCTAGACTGCTTTTCCTTTTAACATACTATTAAAGGGATCAGCATCAAGTTTGCACTGCACATCTTCAAGAGTCTTTTTGATCTCTTGCACTTTCTCAAAAATGTTCCCATCTTTCCAACTAAGCTTCCTAAGAGGACCTTTAAGCATTTTCAGTTTTTGGACCACTTTATACATGTTACATCCTTTTACTTCCTTCATCCAAACACCCCTTACAATATCCAGAAAATCCTTTTTGTCAGCCACATGATTTGAGAATCTAAAAGAGCTCTTTTTCCTTTGTAACCCATTCAGGGAATTTATAGAGAAAAGAAGCCATGATGCATAAATACAGTAATGAAAAGAATCCATGAGCAACTCCCCAAAACTTTGGATACTCCTCATTTACCATAATCTACCCGTTTCTTAAAGTACTTGGGATCATACAGATTTTTTCAATGATTTGGTCCAAGTGAAATAGAAACCAGAGCTACCTAAATCATCAATCTCCAGGGAATTAACAGCATCCCTAGATTCACTTATGTCACTTCTTAACCCAGAAGGCCCATTTGATTGTTCCTCAGGCTTGAGAATAACATTGAAATCCCCCATAAGGGTCCATGAATGACTATCAACAATGGCTTTATGCTGTAATAAGGTACTCCACAGCTCCCTTCTTTCAATACCAGAATTAGAAGCATAAACAAAGCTGCAATAGAATTTAACCTTCCTGTCCACTGATTCAATAAGGCAAAGCATAGTTTGCTTGCAACTATGAGTGACCATCACATTCATCAAACTAGGATCCCACCCTACCACAATCCTACAACAAGTAGGACTATGGACAACATTTGATACCCAATTCCAATTCCCATAAACAAATTCACAAGCCTTACTAATAGATTTAGTCTTCAGGTGTGTTTCAAGGATAGCACATACCTGAACTTTCTCTGAATTGATAAGCTTTTTGACTTCCTTTTGTTTTAATTCCTTACACATTCCCCTGATGTTCCAAGTAGCAATTTTGCACTCCATTGAGAACTTTACTTATGAAATTCCCCTTCCACATTTCCCAATACTTCATCAGCTATTATATGGTTCACAGCTTGATTCATACTGTCATTCACATCTTCATCATCAGATAACTCATTTTCATTCTTTTCCATTGCCTCCCATGAGTATTTGAAGTAGTTAATCATGTCATAATCCCAATCTTTTGTTTCATTCACAGATGGCTGCAATTTCTTCTTAATAAACTCATCAACAATTAGTCTCTTATCAATGATTATATCCACTTCCTCATCATGTCTATCTTCCTCAGTTAAAACAGAGAACTTATTTGCACTTCTCTTCAATTCTTCCACATTTTCCTTACTAATTTTCCAACTTTTCCTTGGATTTTTGCTTCCATTTGATTTTGGGTCACTGTTATTAATCTTGCTAGTGCTAACTTCAGTAGGATTAGGCACTTTAGGTTTGACAACATATTTGCTTTGAGTCACATTATTCCTGTTAAGCATCTGTTATCACTATTTCATTTGGACATAATCTCCACCATATCAACTCATATTGCGTTCTAGTTTCTCAACTTGCATGAACTTCAACAATAATACCTCCCCTAAGTTTTACTTCCTTTACATTCCTTATTTCTTTCTCATTCTCTTTTCTAACATGCTTGGGCTTTTCATTTAAAGTAATTTGTTCCGCAATGTTCCAAAAACCTTACAGTGACTGCATTTGTCTGGTTTCCATGAATACTCCACTTTTACCCATTTTGACATTCTTTTTATCATCCACATAGTTTTTTCAACTTATTTCAACAAAGTTCTTCTTGCCACATAACAATTTTCCAGCCAAAACTCTTGCATATCCTAATCTTCTAGTTCCACCTTTGCACATATCAGAAGTCATCTGATCCATCATCACTGGTTTCCCTAGCCTGCTAGAAATAGCACTAATTCCTTTTATGCTCCAAGCCTCAAGTGGAACATTAAACAGCCTTACCCAAACTAGAATTAGACTAGGAGATTCTTTCTTAATAACACTTCAATCCTATTTCTGCAAGCTATGAGTGGCTTTCCCATTCACTAATCCATGTACGCTGTTCAATTAGCATTGCCTGTCATACTTCCATTTTTAATTTGAAAAAATAGCACATATCATCATATCAACAGCTATATTCCTTCAAACCATTAAACCCTCCCGCCACATTCTATCCAAAAGTACTTTAAGCCTCATTAACACTCATTACAAGCATCCCAACAAAGTATCCACAAACTGAAAGATTCCCTTTTCACTCCCTTCCTTTACAAATACTTCATCAAACAACACAACCTCTTCACCTTTACAGTTAACAAAACAACCGTCGGTAATTTGAAAAATATTCAGAATCCCTTTACAATTCAAATACTTATCCAAAGAGTTTAGCATAAGATGAAATTCCATACACCTGTCCCCTTAGTAAACTCCTTTTCCACAGATCCTTCCTTACTCATGGTATCATTCTGTTGCCTATCATTGATTCCACCATCCATGTAATCAGCCCCATTCATCTCCTCATGACCTTGTTTATCCTTATCAATCAAATCCTCATGTACCAACTCACTTATCTCCTCAACCTGGCTAATACTGCTATCCACCCTTTCCTTTATCACAGAACTACTCTCAACATTATCCAAATCACCAGCTGCATCTTCATTATTCTTCATACTACTACTATTTTTTTTATTTTTTGCAACAGTTTCCTGTTTATTCTTATTTCTACTTGACTATAACAAAAATATCAAAATAAAAAAAATATTGAGTCGGTTTAAATCATTCTTTTTAGGCCTCAGATTTAGGCACCAAATTGGGTAAAATCAATGAAACAATCAATTTTGACCAATTAAGGCATCCAAAATCGATCTAAAAACAACCGATTAACAGCCTAGAATCACCATTAATAGAAAGCACAACTGAAATCTAATATTCAACAATTGGCGCCAAAATCGAATTCTAAAACCATTGATGAAAATCAAAATTATTAGTATCACTAGATGCGGAATGAAACGCTAATTGAGAATCTGTGATTGAAATCAGAAATTACGTACCGAATCTAGTAATTATCGAGCTTTTTAGTGCTTTTTAATGGAGTGAAAAAGGCGGGAATTCTGTTTGAGGAGAGAGAAAAGAGAGAAAAGTAACTAAGGGTGTGTTTGATTTTAAATAAAAAGATCTGACCACTTATCGGTCAGAGGCGGTAAGACAACTTGGTTGTTTGTTTTTTCCTTTCAAGTCAGAGACGGTAAGACATTATTCATCTGACCCAGTAAGAGGTGGTGTGCATCTCTTATCCACGTCAGACCGAAGAAACATATTTACTTTCTTTCTTTTCTCTTAACAAATGGCATATAATTATTAGACAGATGTTATGATGTTCACACGTAGTTACAAATTATTATGATATTTTTGCCAGATTCCAACATTTTTTAGTAAAACAAAAAGTTGTGGCGGTGGTGACTTCCGAATTATATTAGGGAGAGAAGAAGATTACATATGTATAAAACCTAGCGGTACAAATGGGCCTTTAAATAAATGACCCCAACAAGTTGTCAATGGCTAATTAATAGTTATTAGTAAATTATCATTATAGCCAGCAAGACCAATGGTTTTAGTATTATGGGTGTATGACGGGTTAGTTGGGTTGTTGCCGTTCGATGTTTGGTTAAATTTTTTTGGGGTCAACCCGAAAACCGAACTGGACGAAAAATCGAATTTGAATTCGATTTGATTTTCGGGTTGACCCGAATAACCAGAATTACACCATTTATTTAAAAAAAAGAAATAACATAAATATTTAACAAAAAATAATTATTTCAAGCATAACACGTGTTTTTTTATATTAAGATAAAAATAACATAAATATTTTTTTTATATAAAAATGAAATTAGAATAAAATTATTCAAAAAAAAGGGTTTTTTTATAAATTGGTTTATTATTGTGTTAAATTTATGATAAAAATGTTTTATTTCATGTTTAGACAAGCTTTTTATTTATCGTATATGTTTTAATATATACTTTTTAGAAAAATGGATAACTAAAATCGATAATTATAAAAAAACAAACAACATTATTTCATTCAGATTCAAACGTTATAGCCACCTCTTATCAATAAGAGGTGGTAATCACATTCAGACCCAAAATTGATCATAAAAAACAAACACCTTCAAAGATTTATAAAAGGATCAATAATTCTAAGAAATTAGCATAAATTCTAAAACGAAAAGTAACAACGCTTAAGGTATAAGAAGTAATTTCTATTTTCTATAAATAAAATTCAAACCAAGTTATACGAACGTAGTTTTATTCTTCTTTTTGAGTCTAGTTATTAACAAGTATTGAAGAACCGCCGCTTTGCTGCGGCGGGTCAAATTTATTGGACCGGTATTTATAAACCCCAATAACGAAAAGTAGAGGTAGTTTTTCGTAAAATGAACGATATAGTACAAGGAGATATTTTATGTAAAATTTAAATGGGTCAATTATTTTTTTTAGCTGGGTGCTTGTTATTGGGTTGATTAAGATTGAGGGACGGGATGTAACAAGTTTATGTATTTGGGCCGAATAGGTTTAAATTGGCTAATTAATAGTGGACAAGTAATAAAATATTATTATTTTTGAATTCAAAATAAAAAAAAACTATTTAAAAGACTTTATATATTTTTAGAATTTTGTATGATCCTAAATTTTCACAAAAGACGAAAATATTTAGTAACTTGAGGTGCAAGTAAGAGTTCTATAAATTAAAGGATACTCCGTATTATATTGCTTTAATAGGTACCATTAAGGTTCCGTTTGGTTTAAGGTTAGTATTTGAAAAAAAAAAAAGTGTTTGGTTGTCGTTAAGCTTAATGTTAGTGCTTTGAGTAAATTCCTCTCTTTTGAACCTCAAAACTAAAGACTAAAACCATGCAAAATGGAAATAAAACTAATAAGAAGCAAATATAACAATAAATGTAAATTGCTTTGAGTTTGTAATCGGTCTTATAAGATATGTCATAACGTTTAGAGGAAAATTTCTGTAAGTATTTTAGATCCATTAAAGCTTATAACCTTAAACGTACAAGTTACAACCATACTATACGCAGTGAATATGAAAATATAAGCAAACCAAAAATAAGGTATTTCTCTTTGAACGTCGCAGTGTGAGGTACGTATATATATATATATATATATATATATATATATATATATATATATATAGGATATAAATCAAATAAAAAGACAAATATTCGTGAGAAAGATAAAGAGATTTTTTTTTTGAAAAAAGTTTTCAAAAAAATATGAAAAAATTTCACAAGATCGTGCATCAAAAAATTGTGAAAGAAGTTTTTCTAAAAGTGGATAGTTTTGCCCAAAAAAAACGTCTGTGCATTCAATCGCTTTTTAAAATTCGTTTTTGTACCCAAATCCTATTGACTTTTTGCAACAAAATTTTTTTGCGCATCAAACTATAACAAGTTGAAAATTTTATGCATCAAAAAATTTTTGTGCATTAAAATTTATTTTTTTGTGCATTAAAAAAACGTATATAAACTCAAAATTAGAAAAACTTCTTTTACAAAAGTTTTATACACCAACATACTTGATTTTGTGGGATTTTTTTAGAATTTTTTGAGAACTTTTTTAAAAAAATTTCTTTTTTATCCTTCTCACGAATATTTGTCTTTAAGTAATTTGGATATGCAGTTTAGTTAGATGTTAGTTTAGTAATTTGGATATGCAGTTTTTTTGGATAAAGATCAAATAAAATGACGAATATCTATGAAAAGGATAAAAAGGAAATTTTTTTAAAAAATTTCTTGAAAAATTCTGTAAAAAATCCACAAGATCGGTTATGTTGATTCATAAAAAAATTGTGATGGAAGTTTTTCTAACTTTGAGTTTATATACGTTTTTTTAAATGCAAAAAAAATGAAATTTGGATGCGAAAAAAAAATTTGATGCACAAAATTTTCAACTTGTTTTAGTTTGATGCGTTATATAATTTTGAGTCAAAAAGTCAACAGAAGTTGGGTATAAAAACGAATTTTTAATGCACAAAAAAACAATTTAATGTACTTCTGTGCATTAAAAATTCGTTTTTTCGCATTAAAAAAACAAATAAAAACTCAAAACTAGAAAAATTTTCTTTACAAAAGTTTTATGCACCAACATACTTGATCTTGTGGAATTTTTTCAGAATATTTCGAGAACTTAAAAAAAAATGTTTAGGGTATCCTTTGGATATTTGTCTTTTTATTTTAACCTTCCTCTATATATATATATAGGATAAAGATCTAATAAAAAGACAAATATTCGTGAGAAGGATAAAAAAATTTATTTTTTTAAAAAAGTTCTGAAAAAATTCTAAAAGATCGTGTATGTTGGTGCATGAAAAAGTTGTAAAGGAAGTTTTTCTAAAAGTGGATAGTTTTGCCGAAAAAATTTTATTAAAAAAAAAGTTTTTGCATTAAATTGGTTTTTTGTGCATTAAAAATTCGTTTTTAAACCCAACTTCTTTTGATTTTTTACATCAAAATTTTATGGCGCGTCAAACTAAAACAAGTTGAAAATTTTATGCATCAAAATTTTTTTTTCGCATTAAAATAACGTATATAAACTCAAAATTAGAAAAACTTCTTTCACAACTTTTGTATGCACCAACATACCCGACCTAGTGGAATATTTTCAGAATTTTTTAAGAATTTTAAAAAAAAATATTATTTTTTATCTTTCTCACGGATATTTGTCTTTTTATTTGATCTTTATCCAAATAAACTGCTACCACATTGTTAGTTAGCTGTATGTGATTTTCTTAAAAAAAGAAGACCGTCATCTTATATTCTTTTTGTTTCGTATGTGATAAAATAAGAGGGGAAATTTTCGTTATATACTATGGACAACTTGAGGCCCAACTTCAACCTATAGCTAGCTTGGTTCTCACGTTTCCTTCTAATTATATTATCCTTAAATCGAGTCAATATTTGTTTTAACTTTTTAGCTTGGTTCTCACGGTTTCCTTTTATTTGATCAGTCGGTAGAATTAATGTATCTATTTACAGATGGATCGTACAAATTCATCCATTCCCTAGATATAACCCTAAAACACACACAAAGATCCAACAATGGTGATAGCGTTAAGCCCAGGCAAATTCTACGGCAGCAGTTCTCAAATCTACACCGATATCAAATACAACACAGACCATATCAAAACAAGTATTATAAAAAGACAAGAGGCATCCTTCAGCCCTATGTTTAATAAAATTGCAAAAAAGGAAGGGAAAAGTCAACTAGTCCAGTTATGCCCCCTGTGCCGATAGCGAATAAGCGAAAGAGGAGGTTTGTGGGGTTTGTTGATGATGACGTAGCAGATGGTGGGAAGAGGTGGCCTGTGAGGAAGTTTTCAGATGAGTTTGATCGAGTTGCGACGAAAAAAGGGGAGATGATGGGTATGATGTATATGAGATTTTGAAATATTACCAACGGGCATTTGGTCCAATGGTATGGAGGTTTTACCCTCCTAGGCAAGGTCTCATGTTCGAGTCTTGTCAAGGGCGATAGGGGTTTCCTCCCGCGTGTGTAAAGAGAAGGGTGCCATTGCCTTCTGGGCTGGACTCAACCTGGTTGTGTGGGCTTGCTACGCCTTCTGGGCTAGAGGCCATGTAGCCACAAATTGCCGTTCCAAAAAAAAAGATTGTGAAATATTGTTTTTCAAGTTTTTGGGTTATACGGAGTTGTACTTATTATGATTTTGTATCTCGTAATGGAGTTGAAAGAACCAAAATCACATGATAATTTCATTCCAGATATTGGATTTATATATGGTTTGCATTCGAAAATTGGGTATGAGATCACTGGCTTCAAATGTTGATGAATAGTGGACTGTGTAAAATTTATAAGTTTACAGAAGCAGCTGGTTAACCGACTGAAACAGATCTTTGGTGTTGTTTGAACAATGAGACAGGCTCGACATAGGTTCAAGGAGTCGGTTATGAAAGCTGTGGTGAGGTTTGGGAGGGCAAGAAATGACCTGAATGAGGATATGCTAAAAGTAGAAGACGAGTTAGCTTCAGCTGTTTTGGCTTTCATAAAGGACAATATGCATACCTGACCCGACCCAATACCCAGCCCAACACCGGCCCATTTTCCGGCCCAAAACTAGGCCCGTTTTCCCGCCCAGCCCATTTACCCTAAATTTTACGAAATACCCCCGCACTATGTGGCAAATTACAAAAACTACCCTCACTTTAAAAAAGTTACAAAATTCCCCCTCACCCACTAACGACTGTTAAGTAACGACCGTTAGTTTTTTTTAACAACTTACGAAAATAGTCCTTGGGAACGTTAAGTAACGACCGTCCTCACTTTTAAAAAATCACAAAATTCCCACTCCCTCCACTAACATGTGGCAAGGTCGATCCATCAAATAGAAACCAACATCTGAAATGCGTTTCCCCACAATTTACATCGATCTATCAAATAAGAACCAACTTGCTAAAGCATCATTATAGAAGTATTTCTAAAAACGAAATACATTACATCTAAAAACGAAAATATCAATGCTTAAGTATAGAAGTATTTCTATTTTCCATAAATAAAATTCAAACCAAGTTA
>BQNB010151023.1:0-15957 GCA_026074375.1 Tanacetum coccineum
TATGAAGTTACTAAGCATATTTAGTGCATTAATTTATCCAACAAATAAATGAAGGGAAAATAACTCACTGTTATGTACTTGACCATATAATAGTCTCTCTCCCTTCCAACAAGTAGCACCTGCTAGGCTCTGACGTCTCTTTTTTAGATCAAATTAAGCTGATGCAACATAACATATACAATTATTTTTTTTGTGGTTTGCTCATTTATTTATTAGCGGGAGAATTTTCATATTGAGATTATAAAAATATTATTTTATATACTTTTAAGAGGAGAAGATTCGCTTATTAAAAAACCATCTGAGTGCCGTACAGATTTGTACCATGGTTTTTGTTGGCATGATATTATTTCTAAGTGGTTGAGAGAGCATGGCTACAAATAGTATTCATATCAACCGCGATTTGATATGCTTCGTATACATATTTTATTCGGTATATAAAAACCGATAAAAGTGTAACCTGGCATGAGATCCATTAGGTTTTTGAGCCTCACGCACCAAGTGTTTGGATTCTCGAACTCGACCTAGGAGTCTACTCAAGTAGCTCGAGTTCAAACTCAACTTGTATATGTTTTGCTATTTCTTTTCACATCTTTTCCATGCTACTTCAAAAATGATAAATCAATACAAAGTAAAATTTAGTCTGTCCCAAACACTCCAAGTTCGCAAGACTAACCTGCGGAAAATAAGACCGCAAGGTTATAGAACACGGTGCTTAAATGACTGAAATAAAAATTGTTAAATTGGCCGGTGTGTAGATTTCATTAACTTACTCGGGCATACACACACGTGTTACCATTTTTACAGTTACCCGCTTAGACTTCTTTTAGCAGTGGTTAGTTAACTCATTGTATCCTTCATAGCTTATGTTGGGCCATACGTTTGCAACGTTTCTTATCTCTCACATGAATCTTTCATATGCTCCAAGAATATCACTGCAAATCATGTACTAAAATTAGTATATACTCATTAATAAATTGCAATACCATTGTTAGAATAAAGTTGTAGTTTAGTAATAATCTAATACTTTTAGTAAAATGATTAATGAGGCATTAGTTTTTCAGGGGACTTTCGACCCGACTGACGTGTCTCTTTATTATACCAGTTAGCGATAGAACATAGCTAGGCTGTCTTTCAACCCTAAGTGGGTTGCAGGTGAGTATAGCAGACCCCAGCCTTGATTGGTCAAAGCTCAGGTCTTGATTATCATCAACAAATCATAGACTCACTACTAAAAAAAGTGAGAATGTTCACGCTTATTTTGCCACGGTTTAAAAATCGAGAAATATCAAGCAAGGTAAAAGAGCTAGTACGTCGAGAAGGTATTGCTGAAGATGCCGTGGTGGCACAAATTGCTAGGGAGGTTCTTTACAAACTTTTTGGAAATGAAGAACCGCATTGTTATGGGGCCGGTGTAACAAAATCCCAAATTTCTAAATTTTGTTGCAATCTAAGAAGGATGAGGGGTGAAGTTCTAGCAGATGAAAACCACTTTTTAAAGGAGAAGGTAGACAATCAAACTAAGGAATTAGAGACCTGTAAAAAACAATTAGCAACTCAGAACAAAAAAGTTGAGTCCTACAGGAAGCAAGTAGAAACTCAAGGTTTGCAAATGAAGAATATGGAAAAAAAGCTGAATGAGGTTTATGGAATGCTCAAACTTTTTCTTGCGTTTCTAGATCTAGATAATGTTACTTCTGCTTTTGCTGCTGCTAGTACATGTGACAAACAGGTGGGGGTTTATTGTTTATTGTTGTAAATATTTTTTAGGTCCCTTGTTTGAAAGATAATATGTTTTTTTAGCCCTCTTCTAGTACATCACCATCACCCTTCATGGATGAGGATCATTACTCACCTGTCATGGATGACCCATCATTTGGTTACTGAAAGATACAGTATGATAGAATGAATGTGTATAACTAATGTATTATTAGAGTGGAAACCATCACCTGTTTATGTTAGCTTAGACAAAGGCCACTAAAAAAATAAGCCGAGGATCTGCCCAAATAAATGAACCAATAAGCTCATTAAGTAAGCTTAGACAAAGGCCCCTGAAAAATAAGCTGAGGATCTTGCCAAATAGATGAGCTTATGAAGTATAAGACGAAATCATATAAGCTCATAAGCATACTTATAAAGCTTAAACAAACACCCCCTAAGTAGATACTTATAAATTTTGGTGGTTTTAGGGTCTTGCAATTTTGTTTTTGCTAGTTTATACATCCCTGAGAGATGTCATCAGTTAGAAAAGGTGCTTACAGCCCTTTGGATGAGGTTGTAACAAGCTTTTGCTAGATACTTATAAAGTTTGGTGGTTGTAAGTTGAAGGAGTTTTGAGAGAAGCTAGCAATGTTTCTGAGATTGTATGTCTGATTAACAAGCTTTTGCTCTGTTCCCACAAACTCAGGGGGTGTTTGGGTTAGTTAGGGATGGATGGCTATGTATCTTGTGTGACACAGCATGTTTGATCCTCACGGCTGCTGGAGTCATCTCCGCATGGAGAAAGAAGCAAGATTTGCCGGTTTGAAGGGCCATGCTATTAGCTGGCCAACCTGGTACTGGCAAAACTGCAATTGCAATGGGCATGTCTAAATCCATCGGTCTCGAAACGCCTTTTGCATTGCTTGTAGGTAGCAAATTGTTTTCGTTAGAGATGTCTAAGACTGAAGCACTTATGCAAGCTTTTAGGAAAGCTATTGGTGTTAGGATTAAGGAAGAAACTGAGGTTATATGTGAACTTATAATCTCGCTCCATTCCTTCTTATGTAAATATTAATACACAAAGGACCAATATTGTTTGTTAGTTAGTTAATGGCGGTTATAAGTTAAGTTATTATATATTATTTCGATCTGATAATACCGATTGACCAATGGTTTCCTTCACTCCTATTGGAAACCTACATATGTAAGAATAGTTACTCGATTAATAGTTTTAAGAACAAAAGACTTATTCCTATTAACTTTACTTTGCAACTTATATTTCGATCTAGATTTGGGACAACAATTGGCATCAAGAGCACGCGGTTAATACAACTGTGTCTGGATACCAAGACCATTTAACGAAGACCATAAGAAGGAAAACACTCTGGGAACACTTTCTTTCAGTGAAGATCACTTTGCGTGTTTCTTAACACTTCCAAAGAAAACAACGATTGAATAAGTTAATTACGCCAAAGATAGTGCACAATCTTTCTGCGTAGGGGTTGCAAACGTTTACATCAAACGAGATTGGTGGGACAAAACTTAGTTGGTAACAACGAAGGGAAAGGAAGTAATCTCTTGACGCTTACAAGTGGAGCGTGGAACAAGAGAAGGAAAGCCCTAAGATTCTTTTGTGGTTCGCTGGTAACGCGATACAGGAAAGGAATAACACATCGTTTATGAAGGAAAAACGAGTGGGTAAAGAACTTTGTGAAACCGGGTTAAACAAGACACAAAGGGAAAGAAAGAGCACGCGGGTAAAAAACGCAAGGCATGAACGTTGTTGTGGAAAAGTGTGGCACGCATAACTAAGAAGGAAAGATTACTCAAGGAATTTGTGAAAAACACAGCAAAGCGACGCAAGGAAATAACAACGAGTCATTGGTAAACAGTGTTTTTAACGCGGAACAAAGGGAATACTCTCGTGGTTAACAAAACATCGAGGTCACAAGTTAAACTTTCTGGATTTCTACATTTTTAGATTGTATAGGATTATTTTGTGCTATTAGGAAGTCCCGAAAACTATTTATGTTCCCGTAGTAGTAAGGAATACCATACTAGTTAGTATATCCCATACGATTAGGAGGTGAAGATAATAAGCACATATAAGATGACCGGTGATGATACGACTAGCACTTCGACACCACACAAAAACCCTTAACACCAATCGCAACAATATCATACCCTAAATTAAAAACCACAAACTACACCGTTTGGGCTATACAAATTAAGGTTATATTAGAAGCATATGATTTATGGGAAGCGATAGAACCTAAGGAAGACACGCAAGTAGATAATAAGAAGGACAAGGCAACGACGGCCTTCCTATATCAAGCGTTGACCGAAGATGTGATTTTACAAGTAGGCAGGGGTTGTGCAACGGCAAAGAATTATGTGATTTCATAAAAAAACGATACAACGTTGGAGAAGAGAAAAGGCAGCAAGCACGGTTACAATCATTGATGATTGGGTTTCAAACACTTCAGATCAAGGAAGACGAAACGATGGATGCATTTACGGCTATGCCACTAAGGCTAAAGAATTAGGGAAAACTTTGGATGAATCACTATTAGTACAAAAACTATTAGATTCCATACCAGATAAGTTCATTCAAATAGTGGCATGCCATAGAACAAACAATGATCTTGACAATAATCCCTTAGCGAGATCGCTTGGAAAACTCTAGGCAATTTGAGGAAGGATAAAACTCCGGAAAAGAAGGCAAGTGGAAAGCCAGAAGAACTTATTATTCGCACAAAGCGAACACTCGGGAAAAGGAAGGCGATTTAGTAAACGCGAAGGCAGATCAAATTTTTCACGAGGAAACTGGCAAAATAATAGAAACAAACATAACTCAAAATAGGGAAACTCAACTCACAAAGGGGACTTGAATAGGAATAAAAGGTGAGGTGGGAAACTTGAGTAAGGTACGATTGTTTCCAGTGTCAGAAACCTGACATCTCAAGAAAGATTGCAGAGGAACATCGACAACACAGGAACAATCAAACCTTATCTTAGAGGACGATGAACCATCACTATTAATGACGACACACGAAACTGAACACGAGGAAGTTTTGTTAAATGAAGGACAAATTCAGCCCGGAAAATATGCTTCAGGGGATGCAAGCATATGGTATTTAGATAATGGTGCAAGTAACCATATGACAGGAACCAAGAGTCATTTAGGGATTTGATGAAGCTAACTAGGACAGTACGTTTTGGAGATGGATCGTATGTACAGATAAAAGGTAAAGGCTCTATAGTGTTAGGTTGTAAGAACAACGAACAAAAGATAGTATCGGATATATACTACATACGAAACCTAAGGAGCAACATACTAAGTCTAGGACAACTTACGGAGATAGGTTGTAAGATCATCATAGATGGAGACAAGTTGACTTTGTATGACAAGCATAAGAAGTTGTTGATAAAGGTTGAAAGATCGGAGAATCGACTTTATAGTATTAGATTACAAATAGAAGCACCTATATGTATCTTAGCAAATGTAGATAACCAAGCATGGTTATGGCATGCTAGACTAGGTCATTTGAATTTTGATGACATCAACAAGAAAATTCAGGGAAAGTCTATAAGCTTACTAAAGCTTTGTATGGCTTAAGACAAGCACCACGAGCTTGGAATGTGAAGCTTGATCTACACTTATAGTTGGAGTTTATGTAGATGATTTGATAATCACAGGCACTCCAAGGAAGGAAATAGACTTATTTAAATCCCAGATGAAAGACAAATTTGAAATGAGGGACTTAGGCTTGTTAGCTTATTACCTTGGGATAAAAGTTACACAGACAGGAGGAGAGATTACAATCAAACAAACAGGCTATATCAACAAGATCTTGAAGGAAACAAGTATGACGGATAGTAATGACACAAAGATACCAATGGATCTCGGTACTAAGTTGGTCAAGGCGGAAGATGGAAAGTCAGTTGACGCAAATTATTACAGAAGCTTAATTGGAAGTCTCAGGTACTTACTGCATACAAGACCAGATCTTAGTTACTCAGTCGGACTACTCAGCAGATTCATTGCAAGAACCCACAATGATCAACAACCATTGAGGCGGTAAAGCAAGTAATCCGATATATTCAAAGGAACAAAGGAGCATGGCCAATAATATACAAGAAAGAAGCGGCCCGCAAGATTACAGGTTACATGACAGTAGTAAGGAAACAACACCAATCCAAGGAAAAAAACTCTGTGATAGTATTTTATATTGGGGAATCACCAATTACCTGTGCACACAAAGCAACCAACAGTGGCCACATCATCATGTGAATCCGAATTCATGGCGGCTACTGGAGCAGCATGTCAAGCCTTATGGTTAAAATGACTACTTAGTGAATTAACTGAATGGGCAGAGAAAAGGATAACGCTGAAGGTGGATAACATTTCAGCGATAGCACTCGTCAGGAACCCAGTTTTTCATGGAAGAAGTAAGCACATTGATATTCGTTATCATTCATTCTGAATGTCGAAGAGAAATGGTCACATCAAATATGGAACACATCAGTGGGGAACTACAAAGAGCAGATATTCTAACGAAGGCTCTACCAAAATAGAAGTTCGTGACTAAGCGACAAATGCTCGGAGTACAAGATTTAGGACGAAGCAACGATCAAGATTAAGGAGGAGAATGTGAACTTATAATCTCGCTCCATTGCTTCTTATGTAAATATTAATACACAAAGGACCAATATTGTTAGTTAGTTAATGGCGGTTATGAAAGTTAGTTATTAGTTAGTTATTTCGGTTGATATACCGAATGGACACAATGGTTCCTTCACACCGATTGGAAACCTATATATGTAAGAATATGTACTCGATTAATAGTTAGACGAAAGACTTATTCATATTTACTTTGCAACTTATATTTCGATCTAGATTTGGTACAACATTATAGAAGGTGAAGTTGTTGAGATTCAGATTGATCGTCTTGCGGTTACTGCAGCTGTGTCGAAAATGGGGAGGGAAGCTACATTGAAAACCACTGAGATGGAGACTGTGTATGATCTTGGTGCTAAGATGATTGAGGCTTTAGGGAAGGATAAAGTGCAGAGTGGCGATGTTATTGCGATTGATAAGGCTTCTGGGAAAATCACTAAACTTGGGAGGTCGTTTTCGAGGTCTAGAGATTATGATGCAATGGGACCGCAAACAAAGTTCGTGCAGTGTCCGGATGGAGAGTTGCAGAAGAGGAAAGAAGTTGTGCATTGTGTCACTCTTCATGAAATTGATGTTATCAATAGCAGGTACTTTTTCCCATCTCGTTAGTTTACTTGGAATTTGATGATATGTTTTCATATGTTAGGGTACTTAGCTTGTTGCAACTAACTACCAGCTGATAAGAAAGAATCCTGCAATTAGTTCTGTATATGGATTTCAAATTGTCTGCAATTATCCTAGTGCTTATAGAGGCGTTATTTATGTTTGGGGCTCATGAGTTGTGTATTCAGGTTAGAACTGTGTTTGTTTATAAATTTTCCTATATATCATGGTATATATGACACTTTTTTCATTACTTTGGTATGACGCCTTCAACACATGTGACTTAAAATCTTTAATTTACACTGATTTGAAATCTGAAGACTCTTCTTTGCTAGGAACAAAAGTGCCATTTTCTCTAAGTCATGACTAATGCTTCTCTTTCTTGATTGTGCATTGCAATAGGGTGTTTCTGTTCTATACCTTATTTTGTAGAAGCTCACGGGTTCTTTTTCGGGCAAATATAGTGTTTTTTTATATATACAAACATGTGTGTCGTTAAAATGATGACTTTTGCAACCTGTAATATTGATGATTTTTCGTAGTTTTGTAACCTCTGATATTGACATTTTCTTAAGAAGTTCAAAAGCGTACAATGACGAAAATGGGACAAATGAAAATGTATGTTGGTGTTTCATGCCAATAACTGTAATATAACTGATAAGAGCATAGATGCCCATTCGCAAAGGTACATAATGCTTGATTGAAATTAGGAATTTTGGATTAATTTCTTTACGGTCAGGATGCTTTGAAGTTAGGGCTTCCCGGAATATGCCTTAGGTGGAACTTTTGATGGTCATGGCTAGACAGTTGTTGTTAGACACAAAGTTGGTCTTATTGTGCAATTGTCGGTAGTTTGTGTTGTCTATGGGGCAGGGGGAGTCAGTTAACTTTTGTCAAAGTAACTATGGTACTTGATCTTTCTGAAAACATAATTATATATGTTATGAAATCCAGAACACGGGGTTTTCTTGCTCTTTTCACTGGTGACACCGGAGAAATACGAGCTGAAGTGAGGGAATAGATCGATACAAAGGTTGCAGAGTAGCGAGAAGAAGGAAAGGAAGAGATCATTCCTGGTGTTTTATTCATATATGAAGTCCACATGCTTGATATCGAGTGTTTTTCATTCCTGAACCGTGCCTTAGAAAACGACATGGCACCAATACTTGTTGTTGCCACCAACCGAGGAATCACAACTATTCGAGGAACAAACTACTAATCCAACCACGGGATTCCAATCGATTTCCTGGATCGCCTTCTCATCATCTCCACACAACCATACACTGAAGATGACATTCGCAAGATTCTTGATATAAGATCTCAAGAGGAAGATGTGGACATATCCGATGATGCAAAGATTTTGTTGACAAAAATTAGAGTCGAGACATCTTTAAGATACGCCATAAACTTGATCACATCATCTTCAATGGCTTGCCAGAAGAGGAAAGGGAAGGTTGTGGAAATGGAAGACGTGAGCCGAGTTTATGAGCTGTTTTGGGATGTGAAAAGATCTAAACAGTACTTGATCGAGTATCAAAGCCAGTACATGTTCAATGAAGCAGCAACGGGGGAGGAAGATGAATCCAACATGATGGCTTGACAATGTGCTTGTAATTCTTTTTTATTACAGTAGTTTTATTTTCAAGTCTGGTTGTTTTATGAGCTTATTTATGGTGTGAAGTTACTATGTAGAAACAACTAATCATGTCTGATGGCCACATGAAGAATGTGCTACTTTTTCATCCAGTTAGCGATTGTTGGTCTAGATCTGATGGTTGAGTTCTGTGGGAGATGCTTCTAATCAAGCTTTTCAATAGCGTTTTGGGTAGCTTAAAGTTGCAAGCTTTCATCCATGCCCTACCTCAAATTCAGAAAAAGTTTCAAAATTATGAAAATACATTTTAGTGTTTGATAGAAACCATTTACTCTATAATTCACAACCGGGTCTTGGCCGGGTCTAGCCGGGTTTTTCCCTGGTCTTGGCCAGAATAGCCGGGTCTTGGCCGGAATAGCCGGGTTTTAACCGGGTCTAGCTGGGTTTTGACCGGCTTTTTTGACCAGGTCTTGGCCTGAATAGCCGGGTTTTGGCCGGGTCATGTTCGGAATAGCCGGGTTTTGACCGGGTCTTAGCCGGAATAGCTTGGTTTTGGCTTTGGCTGGATCTAGTCGGGTCTTGGCCGGAATAGCCGGATTTTGACAGGGTCTTGGCCGGAATAGCCGGGTTATGGCCGGGTCTAGCCGGGTCTTGTCTGGAATAGCTGGGTTTTGACCGGGTCTTGGCCGGAATATCAGGGTTTTGGCCGGCTCTAGCCGGGTCTTGGCCGGAATAGCCAGATATAGCCGGGTTTGTTCGTATAGTGGTGGTTTACGTATATGAAGACATGACTAGATTCAAAAGACTCTTACATATGAAGTGGGACGAGAGTTTTTTCCTACCCTCATTCTTATACCGGTGGAAATAAAGCTAAAACACAATATTATATAAGATAATGGTGAGAATAGTAGATGGTTCTTGCGAGCATAGAATAAGCATGTAATTATGTTTAACTTATTGATTCGTTGTGTTTTGGTCTTCACGATTTGCTATAGGTTGGAAGTATCTCGTCTATGCTTGCTTTTTAAGATTTAAATAGTTTTTATATGGATTAAAGATTGCTTTTGATGTTTACTTCTTGTTAGTATTTGACGATAAGTGACAGTGTAACTATCCTCGTTGGATGCTTAAGATGTAGGTGTAATGATCTTTTGGTGTTATTGAGAATAAAGTTTATGAACTTAAAGTCTATTAACTAGGGCTAAGCTTTGGATTGTTAGTTATAATGGTTTAGGTTTTGGATACGAGATTTTGAGTTTTGATGTTAATTATAAAGACAATGTGTTTTGGATTCAGGTTTCTGCGATATTGTAGGTCAGTGTTACATAAGAATTTACGATTGCGTCGTTAACATCTCTCCCTTTGGTATCACTTTTAATTTATAGAATTAGCTCTGCATTTTTTAAGTTATGGTTAACTGTTTCAAATTAGCTGCGTGTTTACGGTTGATGCTAAGTATTGAGGTACCTGCAAATTCTTGGTCAGGGATACAAGGGACTTATCTTTGTGTTTTAGAAGCATAAGAGCCTGGGAATTTACAAATTATGTATTTAGAAACTCAGGCTAAAAGTATAAGCATAAATTGCGTCTATAGCAGAGAATAATGAATATTTACACTGTATCACCTGTATGTATGATTATGTGTTTTTTGACCCCTCTCCCCGATTATCCTTAAACAGTAAAAGGCGCCACATTTTCAAGTTATGGTCCAAAAGTAGTCTTATAAATACTAGAAAAATTCTCAGGCTAAACACTCAGGATAAGCTCAACAGATGGGCAATTTGTGCTCCTAATATCTGTCACCTATGTTTGAATCCCATGATCATTTATTTTTTGAAAAATGGAGGTAATTGATTTTTAGCTTGGGTATCCTTTATGTCAATAGGCCCTGGTGTTCTGTTTATAGATTAAGTCCACATGCTTGATATGAGTGTTTTTCATTCCTGAACCGTGCCTTAGAGAACTACATGGCACCAATAGTTGTTGTTGCCACCAACCAAGGGACCACAACTATTCGAGGCACAAACTACAAATCCCGATTTCCTGGATCTCCTTCTCAATTCTCATGATCTCCACACAACCATACTCAGAAGACGACATTCACAAGATTCAAGAGGAAGGTCGATGTGGATATATCCGATGATGCAAAGGTTTTGTTGAAAAAAATTGGAGTGGAAACAACTCTGAGATACGCCACAAACTTAATCACATCACCTGCATTGGCTTGCCAGAAGAGGAAAGGGAAGGTTGTTGAAATGGATGACGTGAGCCGAGTTTCTGAGCTGTTTTGGGACGTGAAAAGATCTACACAGTACTTGATCAAGTATCAAGCAGCAACGGAGGAGGAAGATGAATCAAACATGATTGTTTGAGTCTGCTTGTAATTTAGCTTAATTTTCAAGTCTGGTTGTTTCGTGAGCTTATTTATGGCCTGCTTTTACAATTTAGAACAGCAGAAACAGAAACAGAAACAGTTAATCATGTCTGAAGCTACTTTTTCACCCGGTCAGTATATGGCGATTGTTGGTCTTTGTGTATATGCTGAGTGTTGTGTTGGAGATAATTCATCCAGTTCTAATGTGTGACAAAACCAGCAACTTATATAATATCATGTTCAGTGCAAACAAAACCAGCAACTAACTTCTATATGTTACGACCAACGGGCATTTGGTCCAATGGTATGGAGGTTTTACCCTCCTAGGCAAGGTCTCATGTTCGAGTATATTTTTTTAGTGTAAATTTGAGAAATGATCCCTGTGGTTTCCTCAGATTGCATTGCCGGTTGTTGCACAGGTTTGTTTTGAAGCCAATTGTTCTTCATTGAACGATTGTGGTTCACCATGATAAGTTTGAGTATGCAATCCAATAAAACAGTAACAAAGGGAAAATAGCAAACAATGGACTTCTTTATATATTGAAATGAGTGATGTTTGCAGACACTATGCATACATATATATACTAATCTAAATGACAGTTACACATGAACCATTGTGATGTTTCATATAACTGCCAACAACTATAACTGCTACTTAACTGTCAAACATGGGTGTTTGGGTTAACTGTTTTTTACCCATGTTTTGACCCATTATAGAATTCGACCCATTATACTAATACTATGTACATATTTAGACTTTGGCATATAATGAAATTAACATGGACTATATCTCCTCCCTAATTCATTAATGCCAACTTTCTTCTGAGTGTTGATTCTTCAGTTTTTCAAACAATGACTTCAATGTCATTGCTGTCTGTGATGCTTCCTTGTTCTGCTTCTTCTTCCTTGTTGCCTACTAGCCTGACTCCAAAATGTGTCTTCATGTTCATGTCTTCTTCCAGTGCTTCCTCTTTTCTAGCATCATCCTTTTCCTTGCCTTGTGGATCTTTTACCCTAGCATTACCACTGCTACTCTCAACCACATCTTCCTTAGGCTTTCTCTCATACCAAGGCTTCTTTGCTGTCTCATAGTAAACTTGCACCATATCAATGAACTTTCTGTAGCATTCTTTCATTGCTTCTCCATCATCATCTGTCAGACCTTGTAACTCTGCAACTGTCTTCCATTTTTCACCAAGTGTGAACCCAGCAGATAAAACCTCCGAAGGTTACCACTATTTTTATGCAAACCTAAAAAAAGGTATAAAAGATTAATTTCCATCACACCCACAACTGGTGGTATCTTTTCTAGCATATCATAGTTTAGATAAACTAGGTAGAACCATTTCAACATATCCACATACTTCCCCCCCTTTAAAACTAGAATGATTTGAGATCCCCTCCAAAGAAACAGAGGGGCAAAAAAAAAACAAATGGGCTTAATCCTAACCACTCATTTTTTCCATCATCCATTTTCCACCTTTTTTCATAACACTCAAATATCTAGCAAACGAAAATCGTTAAAACGAAAAAAAATACACCATATCGACGAGTTTTTTTTATCTTTCTATAGAGGGGCACTTATATATACTTTCACGACTTTTTCGAATTTTTTTTTTCAAATCACTCAGATAAAAATCCTCGTGGGACCGGTTGTTGCACAGGTTTGTTTTGAAGCCAATTGTTCTTCATTGAACGATTGTGGTTCACCATGATAAGTTTGAGTATGCAATCCAATAAAATAGTAACAAAAGGAAAATAGCAAACAATGGACTTTTTATTTATTGAAAATGATTGATGTTTGCAGACACTATGCATACATATATATACTAATCTAAAAGACAGTTACACATAAACCATTGTGATGTTTCATATAACTGCCTATAACTGCCAACTACTATAACTGCTACTTAACTGTCAAACATGGGTGTTTGGGTTAACTGTTTTTGACCCATGTTTTGACCCATTACAGAATTTGACCCATTATACTAATACTATGTACATATTTAGACTTTGGCATATAATGAAATTAACATGGACTATATCTCCTCCCTAATTCATTAATGCCAACTTTCTTCTGAGTGTTGATTCTTCAGTTTTTCAAATAATGACTTCAAAGTCATTGCTGTCTGTGATGCTTCCTTGTTCTGCTTCTTCTTCCATGTTGCCTACTAGCCTGACTCCAAAATGTGTCTTCATGTTCATGTCTTCTTCCGGTGCTTCCTCTTTTCCAGCATCATCCTTTTCCTTGCCTTGTGGATCTTTTACCCTAGCATTACCACTGCTACTCTCAACCACATCTTCCTTAGGCTTTCTCTCATACCAAGGCTTCTTTGCTGTCTCATAGTAAACTTGCACCATATCAATGAACTTTCTGTAGCATTCTTTCATTGCTTCTCCATCATCATCTGTCAGACCTTGTAACCCTGCAACTGTCTTCCATTTGTCACCAAGTGTGACACACAGATAACCTCCAAGGTTATCCACTATTTTATGCAGACTAAGTAGATTAATTTCCATCACACCCACAACTGGTGGTATCTTTTCTAGCATATCATAGTTTAGATAAACTAGGTAGAACCATTTCAACATATCCACATACTTCTTACTGAATATGTCCCAATTCTTGTACACCATGCCATCTTTTTTTATCAAATTCATAAAGGATAAAAACCTTGGAAGGGAATTTACCTTTATTGCATACAGTGACCCATTCCAACTAATGTATTCCTCATCCACATAGTCATGTTCATCATCTCTGTCCCATTTCAACTCTTCCAGTCCTTTCACCAATGAGCCTTCATTTTTTGGTTCTATGGATTCAAAGTATTTGTCTAAGAACTTGTTGTGTTCTGTGACAACCTCCCTTAATCCATCATCTTCTGAGACACTTTCTACTTGTGCCTTTCCTTTTCCTTTTTCACCAAACATATAGTGTATGTAGCATTTGTTGTTGCTAATCTCCACTGTATATCCTTGCTCTTCCAATAGATCATAACTAAGGACATTCAGGGTAACTTCTGGTGTATAATGAACATTAGGGATCAAGAAGTTTCCTTCTCTTGCTTCCATTGTGACATCTCCAATACCATATGAGAAGATGAACTTCTTCTCAGTTTCTTCTTTCCCAATCATTTCAAACTTGTACTTCAGTTTCTTGAACAATGATGTTGTTGGACACATATGTTGTTTGTATGCACTGCTTACATACCAAGTTTCATTCCAAGTTCCATCATCTGTGCCTTCTATCATGTAATCAATGATTACATGAACTTTCTCAGGGTACTTAACCTTTTCTGCGACTTTCTTGATTGTAGGTTTCACAATCCCTTTCTGTTTTTAAACATGGCCTTATTTTGCTTGTTTGGGCATTTCCAGAACACATGCCCATGAATTTTGCATATATAACATCTTGCTCTCTTCTCTTTCTGAGTACTGCCACTTCCTTCTCCATGTTCTCTTGCTTTTACAGACTCCTTTGAAGCATTAAAGGCTTCAATTTCTTTCATCCTTATCAACAACATCTCCTTGCATCCAGGGGACAAACTCTTCTTTCTGCTATTCCATGAAGACTTTCTCTGTGGTGTCTCTCTCAACAAGTATCTCCTAGTGACTTCTTCTTGATCATGCTTGTGTATTGGCTTCTCCCAAGGTTCTAAGCCGTGGCTCTGATACCAATGTTGCACAGGTTTGTTTTGAAGCCAATTGTTCTTCATTGAACGATTGTGGTTCACCATGATAAGTTTGAGTATGCAATCCAATAAAACAGTAACAAAGAGAAAATAGCAAACAATGGACTTCTTTATATATTGAAATTGAATAATGTTTGCAGACACTATGCATACATATATATACTAATCTAAATGACAGTTACACATGAACCATTGTGATGTTTCATATAACTGCCTCTAACTGCCAACTACTATAACTCGATGGTTTGAGAAACTAGAATCTCAATTTAGGATTAGCAACGTTGCAGAAGGTGACCAAGTCAAATTTTCTTCTAGCACACTAGATGGTGCTTTAACTTGGTGGAACGTGTATGTTCGTTCTGTTACTCTCGATACTGCTCATGCAACACCTTGGAGTGATTTCAAGGCTATGTTCATCCGAAAGTACTACCCTCGCAATGAAGTCAAACAAATGGAAAATGAACTGTGGAATTTAAAAGTAAGAGGCACAAACCTTACCGCCTACAATCAACATTTCCAAGAACTCATCCTCTTATGCCCTGAGATGGTACCCAAAGCTGACCGATTATTGGAATGTTACATCGAAGGTCTACCTTTGAACATCAAGGGTAACGTAACCTCGTCCAAACCAGTAGACTTGCATGAAGCAATTGAAATGGCTCAAGGTTTGATGTACCAAGTGGTCCAAGAGTTAGGATAAAACTCAGGCGACAAGCAAAAATGGAACAGAAACCACTACACCCACAACCTTAACAACACTAGCAACCTCAACCTGAACAAACGCCCAAAGATAGCAAGGGTGTTCATAGCCGAACAATGTTCTTATACTGGCAAGTTACCCCACTGCGGAAAGTGTGGACGACACCACACTGACGCATGCCCTCCTGCTTGTTACAACTATGGAAAGGCAGGACATAAGGCCAAAGACTGCCGTGCTCCACCTTGTCCTGTAAGCCAAAGAGGACCTGGAAGCCAAGAAGGACATGGAAGTGATGTCACTTATTTCGGATGTGGCAAAAAAGGACATTACAAGATCAAGTGCCCGAACAATGGGAGTCAAGGCGGTGGAAATCAGATATGAGGCAACCAACAAAATCATCAGAACAATCAAAGGCAGAATTAAGGAAATCCTAAGGGAAATAACCAAACATCAACCAGCACTCAAGGAGGGGGCAGAGCACCTGGCAGAGTATACAGCCTATGTGCTGAAGCTACGGTGAAAGATAACAACGTAGTGAATGGTACGTTCCTGATCAATAATGTCTATGCTTCGGTGCTATTTGATACTGGTGCGGATAAAAGCTTTGTGTCATAT
>BQNB010151024.1:0-12857 GCA_026074375.1 Tanacetum coccineum
TACAGTTCACCCAAACTAAAGAGACGTAAACATATTTTTATTGACCACGCATTCTCAATACGGGTTGACAATCAAAAGTCGCCATCAGTATCTTCATCACTTGTAGCATCATCGTCTATAGGTGTGTCATCAATGAAATCAGCAAACTCATCTATGATAACAACAAAGATGAGGGTGAAAGCGGTGGTATCACATACGATTCACCCTATTACTTCCATCCATCTAACTGCCCCAAACAACTACATGAAAATAGAACCCCACATGAATCCGCTGCATTCAAGGCCTTTCAAAGGCACAATGGTCCTGGTCTGAACAAAGAAAGAAGTAGAGCCAAATTCGTGGAAGAAGGAAATAAACACTACACCGAATGCAACAAAGACGGTCACACACGTGAGGGCTGCTTCAAGTTGATCGGCTACCCGGAGTGGTGGCCAGGAAAGAAAGGAGAAAAGAACAAATGCAAGGCTGCTTATGTCAAGACAGAGACCGGTCCCATTCCCGGATTGATATACGAGGATTACCAACACTTCCTGAAGCACTTTTCTAGAACAGGTAATAGCGACGGAACAAAACCCGTTGCTAATATGGCCCATAAAGAAGACGAAGAAGGTGAGTGGATTTTTGATTCAGGTTGCACCGAATACATTACTTATTTATCCAACATTCTTGTTAACAAGAAAGCCACCCACTTCGAGACTCCTGTTGTTATCCCCAATGGGGATTCCATCCCAGATAAAGGGAAAAGGGACTACATTCTTCCAGGGGGAACAAAAGTTAATGGAGTTCTTTATGTTCCTGATTTCAAATGCAATCTTTTTTCTGTTAGTCGCGACCTTCAGTGTTGCATATCATTTTTTCCTGATTTTTGTGTTATGCAAGGATTGCAAAGGAGGAACTTGATTGGTGCGGGTAGATGCGAATGAGGACTATACCGAATGAAGATGGTTCAAGGAAGAAGAGCTATGGCAACCACAGTTGAGACATGGCATAAAAGACTTGGACATGCATCAAAAGAAAAACTTGGTAAATTGATTTTATTAAAACATGCACTATTGATTTTGATAATTTTTGTCATTCTTGTGCTAAAGCAAAGCATATCAAAACGCCTTTTCCTTCTAGTTGTATTAAAACCGATGTCCATTTTTAATTAATTCATTATGACATATGGGGATGTTATCGGGTACCTTCGTATACAAGAGCCAACTATTTTCTTACAATAGTTGACGATTTTAGTAGAGTGGTATGGGTATTCCTCATTAAACATAAAAGGTGAAGGGGCCAAGCAAACGTTCTCATAGGATTTTCCTCACAAAATGGGATGAAGTTCAATCGTAATAGCAAAATTAAAAGGTAATGTGTGATAAGGTGGGGAATTCACAACTAACCAACATGTCAAAATTGTTACAAAACGATAATGGTATCCTATTATAAAACAACGTTTTACTTGCCCCACAACACAAAAACCTAACATACCGAGAACATGATGCTAGGGGGGATGCCGGGGGGGGGGAAGCGAGGGTGGGGGGGGGGGGGTGGGGGGGGGGATGGGTGGGGGGTTGGGGGGGGGGGGGGGGTCGGGTGGGGTGGGGGGTATGGGGGGGGTTGGTAGGGTAGTTGGTTGTGGAGGTGAAAGTAGAAAAAAACACTCCCGAACCTGAACACAAAGAAAAAATAATGTGGAGCTTCTTTTGCGGAGCCGACGGTAGGGAGCGTTTTTCCCCGACAAAATGCAAGACTGTTCTATCAAAAGAGCACAGACAGCTCTAAACGCTCGACGGGATGGGGGGGGTATCAGATAGGGGGACATCAGAGCGTCGAGAGCTTTATGTTTGATGCAAATCTTCCTAAACAAGTTTTGGGAGAATGCATCTTAACTGCGGCGTATGTAATTAACTGTCTCTCGTCTAAAGTTATCAAAAACAAAACGCCTTTTGAGTTGCTTTTCAATCAAAAACCAGATTACGAATTTCTAAGAGTCTTTGGGTGTCTTGCATATTTTACAAACACCAACATAAAGGGAGATAAGTTTGAAGAAAGGGCCAGGGGTCTTTCTTGGATACCTATCGGGAACTAAGGGTTACAAAATCCTCGATCTTGAGACCAGAAAAATAATAGTTCGTAGAAATGTAAATTTCTATGAACAAAAATTCCCTTTCAAAAATATTGAAGAAATCAATAAAGATTGTATTGAGGAACCGATAATATGTCACGATTGTCACTGTCATGATGAACCAATCTTGACACAAAACAAAAAACAAAACCCAATGGAGCAAGATTCGCATATGGACCATGACCAAACTAATGAGCCAAGCGGCCCACATGAAACTCACGATGAGGATGAAACGGGCCAAATAAATGATGAAGAGCAGCCCAATAATGATGAGTTTGAAACAAATGAATCAAATGAAGGAGCAGAAGCCCAAGCCGAGACAAGACCCACTCGAACAAGAACTCAACCATCAAGATTCAAAGATTATGTTGTACAAGTTCCCCCTTCGGTCAAACACCTGACATCAACATCCAATCAGGTTACCTCCACGGTACGCTACCCAATCTCGAATTTTGTTTCTTATGATAAGTTTTTCACTAATCACAAAGCCTTCTTAGCGGCCATCACTTATAATGATGAACCCAAATGTTTCAAACAAGCTGCACAAGATGCTCGATGGCGTGAAGCCATGCAAAAGGAGGTCAAGGCTTTAGAGAAAAATGGTTCTTGGACTTTGGAATATTTACCAGAAGGAAAACGAGCTATAGATTAGAGTAAGTAAAGGAAACTTTCCTGAATTATTGCCAACACTGAAGTTGCCAATTCCCTGAAATTTGTTAATATGGTCCTTATTACATGTGGCTTGAACCCGATTACCCTGAAACATAACACAATTTTATATACACATAAGCATATTACTGATGTAAATCATTGTTAATACAAACATATTAAACACATCTTGGTATTAGTATTGATAAAAATTGTTTAAATAAGAATCTACAAACCTAAGGATCTTGAAGTACAATGTCTAAACTCTAGACATTATTAGGGTTCCTTGCCGGATGGGCTTTCCAGATGCTAATGCACCGAGCAAGTACCTTAATATCATCGAGCATTGGGTCAATGTCACACAATTGTGCAAGATTATGCTCCATTCTTTGATGCTACAAAAATAAACAAAAGTCAGTGACGAGAGTAACATTGTCATTATATTCATGTTTAGTTTGAAAAAAATTACCTTTTGATGTCACGAATTTGCAAATTTGCAAAGGGAGATATGGATGAAATACTAGTGATGATATCTGTAAATGCGATGCCATATATAGATTACAAATTAGGTTAAAATGTTATTCAAAATTTGAAATTTTATGTGGATAAGTAAGGAAAATATTTTGAAAATACTAGTAAATCCCACTAATCATGTCAGATTGTTACGTTTTATTAAATAAGAGACGTTTTTTCTGGGATTTATTCAACCTTGCCTCAATTAAATTACAAAATGGGCAGGATTCATTAAACCTTACCTCAATTAAGTTAGTTTTATTAAATAAGGGGTGTCTTTTTGTAGGATTTATTCAACCTTACCTCAAATAAGTAATAAAATGGGTGGGATTCATTAAACCTTGCCTCAATTAAGTTTCAAACTTACCTACATTATCAAAATCAACAGTCAAATGATTCTGGCATCATAATAAGTTTCAAAACAGAACATTTTTATAAATCACTGATAGCAATTTAGTAAAAGAAATAATTAAAACACAATATCTTGATTGCTTAAAAACAGCACCTATTTCCTTCTTAATACATTCAATAACTTGATTGCTTAAAAACTAATTCAACAACAAATTGTATAAAACACAAAATCATCCCCAATTCATGATTCTTATTACATTAATTAAAAATATATACTTACATGAATATAATGATTCAACAACATAAATCAAAACGCACCTGATTTTCAGAACTACTAAGATTAATATGTCTAATTTTGCGTTTGTGATGATAGACTGGAAAAACTATTGAATTATTGTTATTTGATCGAATAAATAAGATTTTAGAATCAGTTATTTGATGAATATGATTTTATAATCATTTATTTGTTCGAATGGATAATTAATGGGAGGTGTTTTTTTAATCAGTTAGGATTTTAGAATCAGTTGGGAGGATATAAATGCTTGAAGGTTTGTCATAAATAGGGTTTCAGAATCAGTTATTTGATAGAATGGATAATTAATGGGAGGTTTTTTTTTGTTCAAAGGTAACTATTATTGATGGCCATTGGATTTTTTTTGCCACATGTCATTTTGTGAGAGTTTTGGCTCAAGATCTAGTGTAAGGAAGCTTGCTTTATATGGGGGTAGACTAGCTTCAAAGCCCGCCTCATGTGCGGCTAGCTATAATTTTTTTTATTTGAAGATACAAAATTGAGAAGTATAATGTAATGTATAAATACGGAGAGGGAGGCTTCAAAAATACCGAATACACCACTAATCTACGTTGATTGTTTTAAGAGGAATGAAACTAAAATGGAAAAAGATCCTCTCATGTTCATTTGAACATGAGAGGTAATGTTCTGCTTTATGTGATTGTACATTTGATTAAAATAATCAAATGTACAATAAGATAAAACAGAACATTACCTCTCATATTCAAATGAATATGAGGATCTTTTTCCATTACATAATCATGATAATCCATTTGTACATCAGCATATTTGATAAAACTAGATAGCTAAAGTTAAAGTGACAATCAAACCAGGGTCGGAGCCAGAAAGTTTGGCTCGAGGGGGCACACTTTGATATTTTTTAATAACTACACTACAAAATAATTCTTAGAAGGGGCAAATTACAAAAAAAAACGAATATTTTTAAAAATTTACACTATAATTTTTTTCGCTAGAGGGCACTTGCCCCTTGGGCCCCCTTTGTCTCCGCCCATGAATCAAACACATAATCTCATCGTCACATATCAAGTCAAATGTAACACATGGCATCCTATAACACAAAAACAAAAGAAATAAAAAAAACATGAATCTTTTTGTTTCTAGTATTCTCTCTGCCACGTAGTCATGTCAAGTGTCGACTTTACCACCATCTTAGCTCCACGTGTCAACAACCCACAAAGTCATCATCATTTTCTTCATTACAAAATGATCAAAAACATTTATATATAGAAGATTAAAAAGGTTAGTAAAAAAGTATAAAAAATGGCAAACCTTTTAAATGTGCGGTAAACAAGACGTCGGACCTGCGCTCACGGACTCAGACCGATAACCAAGACAATAATACAATTTAAGTCATTTTATGCTTAATTGTTACAAAATGTATGTTGAATTACACTATGATTATGGGTTTTCATTCGGGTGTAATTTGTATTTGGTTTTGATAAGGTTAATAAACAATAACAACTATAACACCCTCTCTCTCTCTCATCTCGACGCGCTTTTACTAGTAACACTTCATTAAATACTTAAAGCATACCTGATCATATTATTTACACAAAACTCTATTATTGTAATTGTAATTATATACCTTTTCATTAGTTATAATCACTACATATTTTGCGACACCAACCATAAAAAGACCAACATATCCGGATCTTGAGCAACGTAATTTATCCATCAAAGTAATAGGACCATTCGTCCTGAGTTTTTTGCCTTCTTGATCGGTCGTACTCGCTCATCTCGCGCAGGCATCGCGCGCACGCGCACTCTCGCGATTGTAGATTCCAGCGAGTACTAATGTCGGGCAATGCTAACTTATATTTCAACTAAACAAAGCCCCCCGTACAAAACTGAAATAAACATAAAACTCAAAAAAAGATATGATAAATAGCGCTTGCAGGTAAGTAAGGGCACATCTGCTTTATTTAGTGCCATAATATGGATGCGTGTAGGAAGTCTTCGGTCCAGTGTGGCTTTTTTTTTTTGGCAGGTGGGGACATGTGCTTACAAGGTATAATAATCTGACCAAATGTTATATCGTTCAGTTTTTTTCTGACTGGTTAAACATATCATACCTGTAAAATAACTACAATTCCATTGTTAGTAAATTGCAAACATTTGACTCGCCTAGATTCCATATAATATAGGTGGTAAAAGGTAGGGGCCAGGTTCAATTGTTCAACCTGTTTCCCTACAACTGATTATGAGAACCTGACAAATGAGGTGATTAGGCTTGTAGGATGCTAAAAAGTCATAGATATTTACATCCATGTCTTGGAAATCTCCTCATGGCGTTTATCCTCACTGGAAGCAAAAAGCTGAAAAGAATTAAAAAAAATATTTTCCTGGTAAGTTTAGAGATATACATGAGTACTAACCCTTAGGCGGTTTCGGTGTGATGCTCAAATAGCCTCCTTAGGAGTTCACCTACAACCAAGTTAAATACAGTCAAAAATGCATCCTTGAACTGCAATGTCAAACGCAATAGTCTTATCAATGTGATATGAATTACACTTTCACCTACAGCTTCAGTTTGTCAGAATATGGGTACCCAGGATCCTTAATTGGAGTATTCTTAAAAAAAATGTGAAGTAGTATACCCATAAGCTCTTGCCAATTCTCTGGAACTACCCCATTCCACTCTCGAAGGATTGGCTCACACATCTCCACTTAATATGATACATAAAGGATGACACGATATTAGTTATTTTAATTAATACTCATAACTGCGCACTCTCGGCGCGCTTCACGCTATACATTTGATCATTTGAACCTCAATCCACAAAATCGAATCGTATAAAATTCCCCAAAACAAATACATATTCAGGGTAATAAGTATGAAGGGACTAACAAAGAAATGAATTAGTACAGTTCATAGCGCTGCCCAAATAACACTATTTTGCAGGGAGAGGGTGTATCTTACAATTATACTTAAAATTTAAATTACTTGTTTTTCCAAATCAATAAAAGACTGGTTTCACTCATTCATCTAGCCACCAACTGACTAAAATCAGTGAAATGTTTATTTTGCATCATATTGTTCTGTGATTACTATATTCTGTTCAAAACCCCATTGATGATTGAGCTCAAAATTATCTGGCACATGAGCTCAAATAAGTACATTAGAATATCTATCGATGTGATCATTACTAAAATCACGACTTAGGACCTTTATTTTCCCACACACTCAAGCTCTCCTTCCATATCCGTCCTCCCCGCTTGACCAAATTTAACAGCCAAGAACAATAAACGTGGACCATACAACATTAGCTCGTTACTTTACAAAAACTACATGTAAACCATCAAATGTTTATAAAAAGTCCCAAACGCCCTTTTTAAAACGTGATGATCATATAATCATACTCAAAATCCTAATCCAAAAACCTGTTATAAATGACAAAAATGTTACTTTTGATGTTCTGAAGAGGTGCAACTTGAAGTTTCAAGATTTCACCATTAATTCTTCCAAAACATGAACACAAAGTGAATATCCATTTTCTCTACACATTAAATCAAAACACTTGGTGAAGTCCTTCATCCCACATCAATCACACGCTCGCGCTATCCTCCTATTATCATAGAGGGTAAACATAATCAGATAATAAAATACATAAAAAATTACTTTGACACTCATATTTCGATTTAAACACTTTATACAAATAAATAGGGTATAATACCACGATAACATTAATTAAATGATAACACCATAATTAAGTATACAATTCATAAAAAGCAAACTATATAATCGACTAATTAATACTTGCTCCTTTGCTTGTTTCGGTGATGTTAATATAATGATTTGATGAAGGGGTTTCTTCTTTGGTTTGTATCATTATTGTGATCATTGTGTTTGATATCTTATCAATTGAATTTGTTATTGTTTAGATGATTTTAAGGTTGTTTGATTTAACAAAAAAATTAAGGTGATTCACATATTTTTGATTAACGATTTAGTGGATTTGGAGGAATTTTTTTGGATGAGGCATGAGTTGAAAGTCAGCTTGCTTTAGGACCATTGGATAAATTAAAATGCCAGGTGTCATTTTTTTAGAGTTTTGGGAAGGATGGTTATCATAGGATAGCTTGTTTTATATAGGGGAGGATTAGTATTATTTTTACAAATGCATTGAGTTTTGTTTTACAAAATAAGCAAATCAGGTTCCAATAGTACTTTTTTAATAAGTACTTATTTTTAAACAAAAACACAAGCAAAAAGAGATAAGCAATACTAAACACCCACTTCATATGCGGTCTTTGTCTCGTCTCTTAAATTCTTTGATCTTTTTCTACCATTGTGTCCATCTTAATCATTCTAATGCATTTTTTTCTTCATATAGGTATAGGTTTTTGAAGTGAAGTTGCTACTTATTTATGTTCTTGGGGAGATTGATTTTTGTTTGCTTCAAGTTTATCAACAAAAAATGAACATAATTTGTTAAAACATTCTTTTGTATGTCCCAACAAAAATATTCAAAATTAAGGTAAGATGTAAAACTGAATAAGCTTTCCATACCACCTACAAATATTATTATAGGAACAAAACTTGAAGAACTGATATACTAATCAAACACTAGTAGTAACAAATACTAGTAAGGCTGGGTGTAACAAAGGCAATAACAACACCTTAGACTAAAAAGTAAAGCTTAATTTGATAAGGGTTCTGCCACACCATCTTCACATCACTTACCTTTCACACTCCCCTACTATTCGTTTTATTGACAGGAAAAGACAGTTTTTAATTAAAATTTTTTGTTTCGTATATTTTGACTTTAGACAAAAGTTCAGCATAGAACATGTTTTTGTTAAAGAACAAAAGACTTGATCTCAACCGTTCATTCTTTTTCAATCCATTGGTCTAGAATATTTGACATAATACTTTAATTATTTACTAAAGGCTATTTTGGTAATTCTACTATCTCACTAACTCAAGGAGATAAGGGTCATTCGATACTCTTTCATTATTAACACCAGTTTCACACATACACACACACACCAACCACCACCAACCACCGTAGCAAACCCTAGCCGCTATTATGCCAAATTGATCAAAATCAACACTATTCAATGGACATACGAGACGAAATATCACTATCTAAAGGTGATCATTTCCCCAATCGTCTTCATTATCAGTTTCCTGTCAAAATAAGCTACGAAATGTTGATTATGGTATATATCTATTTTTTTAGGTAGATGTTGCTTATTTTGTTTAAGTTTTTTAGGTTTTGTTGCTTATTTCTTGATATATGAGTAGATGTTGCTTATTTATGTTGCTTATTTTGTTGTTTGTTTTTAAATATAATCAGTAAATCTGTTCTAATTTAGGTTCATATCTTTTTAGTTTTTTTTGCTTATTTTGGATATAACTAGTAGATTTTGCTTATTTGGATATAATCAGGAAATGTTGGGAAAGCCAGTGTCTGATTTAATCCTAACATTAACACTGGTGATGTTACGAAGTTTGGTATAGGAACCAAGTGTGGTGTTGTAAAGTCTGGTATTGTAAAGTCTGGTGTTGGTTGCGAAGTGTGGCAATAATGTGTTTGGTGTTGTTGCGAAGAGTCTGGTGGTGATGTTGTAACGGATAAGGCATCTAGGGGTGATGTTTTCACGGATAAAGTATCTAATGGCGATGTATTGTGTTATGATTGTTGATTAATTCTTTTTTCATGCTTATGTATTTACCTAAAAAAATTAGCTTTTGTATTTAGATTCAACGAAGTTCGATCGCTTTCCTATTGTTCGCACTCGTCCAGCTATCAGCTATCAGAGGATGGACTTCAACTTTAATGAGACTGGTTGTATAATTTTACACTAAATATATAAGATATATAATAAAATATAAAATATATATAAGTCTAAAAACAACAATCAATGAAACCGAGAAGTAGTATAGAGTGTTCCCGGGTCGTTTATCCCCAACGAGGCTGTATTGGAGAATCGATACAGTCGAAGATTTGAGTTTGAAGGAGAGAATTGAATTGAAAGAGTGGAAAAGTCAAATTAAACAATAACAAACAAAAACGTTTAAGAAAAACCTAAAAATTACGAAATTAAGCTGAAAAACGGAAGCACGAATCCCGAACAAAGGGGGAAAAACCTAAAATCTTTAAAAATAACCCTACGAAGAAATTTTTACTTCTAAACTACTCTACGGGACAAATAACGAAGAATGAAAAAGACTAGACCGAAAACGGAGTTCGTTTGACCCAAAAACGAGTCAACACAAAATCCCGCACCCGGGGGAATGTATCGATTGGTCCCGGGTTCGAGTCTTGCTCACCCGGGCCTCTTGTCTTTCCCCTTTTTTTTTCGAAAACTCAAAGAAGCAAAGTTGTTAAGCTCGTGGAGCTTAACAACTTTGTCAACTACAACTTTTTGTGATAAGCCCTTAATAAGCTTAAAAATAAGCTTGATAGTGACAGAATAGCTTAAAATGGATTAAAGCTAGAAAGGCTAAGTCTTTTTGGACACTTGGACTTGTGGTGGACAAAATAAGCTAAAATTTGGACAAAAAGCTAAAAGGAGCTTAACTTAACCTAGATAAGCTCTAAAAAGCTTGAAAGCTAACACTAAATAAGCTGTTAGAAAGGGCTTAATTGACAGAAGCTGAAATAAGCTTAAAAGCTAAAATGCATAAGCATGTTTGGACGAATAAGCTAGGTAAAAGGACAATGAGCACAAAAACTAAGTATACTTTCCTAAAAAGCTACTAGAAAACAAATTGAGCTTATGGAATAAGCTAAATCAGCCAGGAATGAAATAAGCAATCCCTACACTTAACTTAGGCTAAAAACAGTCAAGGGGCTCATTTGAGCTTAAAAATAAGCTAACAAACAAGCTCACTAAGGTCTGAAACTTTGAGAGCTTATACAAGAAGTTATAAGCTCTTAGAATAAGCCAAGAGTTTGGGCTTAAGAACACTAAAAGACAAAGAAAAAAGGGCTTAAAATCTCCCCTTTGCACCAGGGGAGATTTAAGCTAAACTTAAGTGGCTTATTTGACAGCTTATTAAAAGCTGTCAAATAAGCTCAAATTGAAAAGAAAAATGAAAACAGATTGAGTATTCTAGCTTATGGACTTGTGCACAAACTTTTAGCTTTTAACAATCATTTTTACTTGCTGATTTTTGATGGTGAAAGAGGGCTTATGGATCTTTTAAAACTGTTATAGGCAAACTTGGTGATTTGACTCAAAAAGTCAAATGATACCAATGTATGTTTAACAGCCTGTTTTACACATAAAATAACTCACTTTTTGACACTCAAACTTGAGATCCAAGTGCTTATTCTAAATAAGCACTTGAAGCCTTTTCTAAAATCCACAGTTTAAAGAATGACTTAGAAAAGCTTTGAAAATCAATTTTCAAACTTAAAACTCTTAAAAACAGCTTAAATGAGCTTAAATACTTAAGCTAAAACTACTTGAGACTCCACAACCCATGCACAAAGCATTTTGACCCGTTTTAAGGCTTATGCCAAACACCCCTTTAAGTTTTAACAAGTGATTTTTAAAACTGTTAAAGCTAAGTTAGACTAAAATTTTAAAAACATTAATACTACTTATACAACCTAGGACTATAAAAAGATAAAAAACAAGATAAATAAGCACTTGAAAAGAGGAGAATAAGCTAGACAGAATAAGCTTGATTTTGACAGCTTTAGCAACTTGAAAGTAAGTGAAAGAAAAATTAACCACAAGGCATATTTAGACTTAAATGAACATTAATAAGCACAAATAGAACAGAAATAAGCTAGGAATAAGCTAATAAGCTTAATGCTACAGTAAATAAGCAAAATTTTGAAAGAAAAGTACCTTTGATCCTTTGTTCATAAAGGACTCTTTGAAGCCTAATTAAGCTCTAAATCCTACCCCAAGCTTATAAATAAGCTTTAACTAAGCTGAAAACCCAATAAGCCATCCATATCAGCTTATTCATCCAAGCTTTTTAATCCAACAGTACCTTACTCTTTCACCCCTTTTTTTTTCTTGAATTTTTCTTAACAGTGGCTAACAACAGGTTCTTAAGATGTTTAAAATTGAGATTTTAAAGGATTTTAAGAACAAGTGAAACCTTAAAACACAAATAAGAAAAGCTTGCTTAAATTTTCATTAAACCAAAGGAGATTACAAGTACATAGAAACTTTTAACTTAAAAATACTGAGAAATACTTTAAACTGCTCTAAAAAAAACTACTCAAAAACTAACTGTTGGCCATAATGGCTTTACAAAAGCTATATATAGAAAAAATTCGACTAGGCTCTTCTTCTTTTTCTTCTCTCACTTGTGTTTCTTTGAAGACACATAAAGGAGTTGTGTTTGTTGTGCGAGTGGTTCATAGCTTCAATCTTGGCCCTTCAATTCTTCAAAAATCAATCTTGGCCGTTATGATGATCATTGAGAAGTGTGTGATTGCCACATTGATAATCTTACAGCTGGGAAACTTAGTGGGGGATTGCCACATTGATATTCGTTCCTGCACAATACAATTAGCAAAACAAGCGTATATTTGGCATTTTAAGTCCGTTTTTGGTTATTTTAGCTTGTTTTTAAAGGTAAAAGGTATGTGTACTTAAGCACATACCAATAGGTAAAACACATAATTAAGCACATAAACGGGTATAAAGTAATAAACATAATCAACATGCAACGAATAAGAAACAATCGATATAAAGATAAATCAAAACATTATATTATCATAAACATGGCTAATACCTAAAGGGTATTAGCCGATAGTTATTGTAACAATACGTAAAATCATAGATGAACGGTTAAACATAATGCTAACCAAACACGTATAGTAGAGTGTAGAGATTACAAGAGTTTTCCTATTGATTAGAACATTTTACAGGTCCTTTATGGCTTCATTGATCTTCTGAAAATCGGACTTATGGGTTAAAAGCATGTCTACAACTGAGTTTAGGGTT
>BQNB010151025.1:0-15956 GCA_026074375.1 Tanacetum coccineum
AATTTCAAAAGATAAGAAAATTAATATTTCTCCAATTAATTATTCTGAGTTAAATAAATTGGCTGAAAATTTTGGAAAACTGGTATGTGCTTAATTACACATACCTTTGACCTAATAAAACGTGCTTAAAAGACTAAAAACATACCAAAATACATTGTATTTGTGTGTTTTGCATTTGTATTGTGTAGGTAACGGATATCAACAAAAAGGACGAAAAATGAAGAAAACAGACAAAACCGAGCACGGGATGGAAAGAGCGTGAAAAAGTCAAAGTCAAAGTAAACCAAAAAGTCAACTAAGACAAAAGTCAAAGACGAAGCCGAATAGAAAGAAATCTTAAATGGGCCAACCCAAACCCATTTAATAGGTCGGGTCAGCCCATTAAGCCTTGACTTAATAAACCTATAAGTTTCAAAGCCTTAAAACCCTTTTATAAATCCAAAACCTTATCCGGCCCGAACATTAAGCCCAACAACACTTAACTATAACACCCTTACACCTTTTACACCGTTAGTCCTTAAGGTTTTTCAGAGTTAGTCCTTAAGGACTAACATGGTTAGTCCCTATACCCCTAACACCATTACCCCGTTACCCTGTTTACCCCAAAACATATAAAACCCAATTTTCCCGCAAATCTTTTCCCGCCAATCCCACTATTCAGCCACCTTCTCCACCTTTCGGGAATACTGCACCTACAAATAAAACCATCACTCTCAAACCACAACCCCACCTAACATGATGCCATTCCACCTTGGCAATCCTCCTATATCTCATTCGACAAGGGATTTTGACCAAAATCAATGGACAAGATCATCCACCTTGGGCTCCAAGATGATTCAATGGCTAAGATGGGTTCAAAGAAGAACAGGTTCAAGTTTTTCAAGGGTTTCTCTCACAAAGAAAGGACAAACGGATTAAGACAAAGAAGACCAAGACCTTAGCTTATTTTTTATAAATAGGACCTTGTAAGCCATTGGTGGCATCTATTTAGTTTTTAATTTTCAGCTTATATTAAGTTTTTAAGTTTATTGTAATTTACTTTTAAAAGTCGTGTACTCTTGTTTTTAAGTTAATGAAATTTAAGTTTTTTATGTTAAATCCTGTTTTTAAGTTAATGTCATTTATGTTTTAAAAACGTTTATAAGCTCACAAAAGCTCTTTTTACATTTCACTTAAGTTGTTTTACTTAAGCTCTATACGTTTTTTAATAACTTATAGTGTTTAAGTCTTTTTACCAAAAGTGACTCAAAAGCTAATTTAGAAGATAAGCCAAAGAGGTAAGGGCTTATAGGTTCTTACTAGCTTGTTTTATACAAGCTAGAGCTTGTAGACAAAGCTCTAAAGAGCACTTACACCCTTGTTTAGAGCAAAGGGGTTTTGTAAGTTCATTCTTTAAAAGCTTTATGCCTAATACTGTTCTGCTTATTTAAACTGCTTATTTTCTGCTTATTATGTCTTAGTAATGCTTATTTATGCTTGCTTATTACTTGTGTGTTATTTAGTTATGTTTTTACTTAAAACTGTCATTTATTTGCTTTAAACTGCTTATTTTTACTGCTTATCTTTTAGTTTTAATTGCTTATATGTTCTTATCATACCTTACTCTTCATATGTTTTGAGTTTTCTTAAGTGTTCTTAACCTGTTTAAGCTTAAAAATGAATTTAGGAAACTTAAAGGGGTGTTTGGAACAAGCAGTACTAACCATGAGTTAGTACTGTTTGATTCCTTTTGGCTTTCAAACTAGTTTTAACAAGTCTAAACCTAGTCCTTGAGTCAGCTTTTAAAAGTTTTAAAGTCTTAAACTTCTTTTTAAAGTTTTAGTAGTTGTGGTTGAATCTGTGTAACTTGTTTCTTTATTATCCAGCTTATTTGATTAAGTTCAAAAGTGGCGTTAATTGTTGTTTTCATGCTTATTTTATGCTTAGGAATGCAGTAGAATAGATTTAGTAAGTGTGCATTTGCATTTGTGTTTTAGTTTAAAAACTGTTATAGTTTTCTTAATTTTATTTTCTAAGTTCATGGTCCTTTTTCATTTTCAAAATTAGGTTAGCTAAAATGGTTTTTAGAATCTGAATTTGAGAGCATAAGCTCATTGGTTGGTGATATTCATCTATTTTAGCTTATTTCACCTTTTAAAAGTCTTTTCCTAGCTTAATTTAGGCCTGTAATAAGCCATTTTGTCTTTTCAAAAGTTTGAAAAACTCAGCTCATACTGAGTGTGACAGCCTTTTTCACAAGACTTTTTCATAGCTTATTTGATTTTCAAAATGTTTTTTGATTGATGATTATTGTAGCTTATTGTATAAGCTTCATTGTGGTATAAGCCGTTAAGCCATAAGGATCCATTAAGTAGCTTAAAAATAAGCTCAAAAAGTGCCCTATAGGCTGTTTAGTCAAAACTTTTGGCCAAAAGCTTATTTGCTTATTTGAGCTTATTGGCTTATTAGATTTGCCTTATTTAAGTTTAATCCTGCTTACTAGGTTATTTTTAAGCCCTTTTAGCTTATTTATTTTAGGGTAGAGCTTATTTAAGCTTTTTATCACTTTTAACTTATAAATTTTAAGTTAAAAAGCCTTTTAAGAAATTCTGTCATTTATTAAGCTTTGTTTTAGACCCAATATACTAGCTTTTTTTGTTCTTAGGGCTCTTATTAAGGTAGCTTGTTGTCTGTTTTTGCTTATTTCCCTTTTTCTTGTGCTTATTATGTCTAAAAAATGCAAACAGTTTTAGCTAAAAAGCTAATTAGGAATTTAGAGCTTATGGCTTATTAGGATTAGCCATATTTAGTTCACTAGTGCTTATTAGGGATAGTACATTAGCTGTTTGAGTTTATTTGGTCTTTTAGGTAGCTTATTTAGTTTTAAAAAGTCAAGTCAGTTTAGTGTTAAGTGTTTTAAATTTAAACTGTTTTTGCTTATTTCTAGCTTATTTTAAAGTTTTTATAAAAAGTTAATTTTCAAAAATTGCTTATTTCAGTCTTGTAAAGCTTTTTCAAAAAGAAGATTTTTCAAATAAAAAAAGGGAGTAGGACAAGTCAGGGGACTTTGCCGTGGTGTTACTTGACATTTTTGATTACAAATTCTTATACCGCACGTTCGATGTTTGCTTGAGGCTAGCAAGGGATCGAACCCCTGACCCTACCCACTCAACCTTTATAACAACAAACACACACAACCTCTAGCGCCTTTGGTCACTTTTCTGTTTTATCTTTGCACAAATTATTTATTTAACATCTTTTTAGCCCATTAAGCTTAAACCGCCTTATTTAGCTTAATCTGGCTTATTTCCATTAAAGTGTTATAGACCATTTATTTTTCCTTGGGTTCTTCACTGTCCATAGGAACTTTTCATTAAATTTTTCTGATTTTTCTAAAATAGTTTACTATTTTTAATCTTTTATTTAGTGTAAATTAGTTTTTTTATTTCATACAAAATTATTAAAAAAGTCAAAAAAATATAATTCATTTTTAGAAAATTTTCTTTTATCATTTTGGTTGGTTAAAAAAAATTACTTTTGCCTCCGTCGGGTTAAATTTTTAGATTTAAGTTTTTAAAGAATGGGATTAGGATCACGTTATCATTTTTTCGTGTTTTTATTTAATTGCCTTGTTTTAGGTGTTTATTACTTGTCTTTACATATTATTTATTAGAATTAGAATCCCAAATCAAAAATCTTTGACCATTCAAACGCGCAATCACGAACGTAACCTCGATTTTCAATTCACGCCTCGTCGGGACACGACCCGGGAAGGTTTTTTTTTTGGATTTACTTTGGATAAAAGTAAATCTCTTTTAAAAGCCTCTTGGAATACTTATCTCTCTATTATTGATATTATCCTTATTATATATTTATATTATATTATATTTATATATATTAAGCGACGAGTCAAATGCTAAGAAGAATAGTATTAAGAAAAACACAAAAGATCTTTTATCAAACTCAACCTTTGTATTATAACTTGAATCGTACTAGGTTACAAGCTATGATTGCTAATTGATCTCTATTGATCTCTATTGATCTATATTGATCTATGTTTTCTAACTATGCCTAGGGTTTCTTTTATACACCAAGGAAAACCCTAATGGGCTTACAAAACGTATGAGGAGATAATGCATATCTATTCCTAATTTAACTCATGCATATCTCCTAACAACACTAACTATTATATGCTACCAACACTAACTTACTACTAACAGCACTAACTATACTAGCAGTACTAACAATGTACTGGTAGTACTAACTATACTCTAACAGTACTAAAGACTTAGTCTATTTTCTTCAATCTTTCTCAGCAGCACTAAATCTTCACTAGCAGCACCAATGTTGAACCAGCAGCAGTAAGTTGTAAAGTCTTCTAAAACCAAACATTCTTCATCCTAACCCTTGCTTAAACTCGAATGAGGATGTGATCGAATTATACATTACTATTCCGTCGTTACGGCCGTGTATATATGATTCAGCTGCCTTGTTGGTGTGGTACTTTCGGTGAAAGATTGTTAGAATGATCAAACTTAAGCCTAATTACCCAATTTACCTTTTAACTTGTTTCTCCTTATCTCTAGTGGTGGAGATATGTATCCTTGCCAAGCATATGATATGAAACTAATCACGAACGAGCAAATGAGCGTACCAATTAAATGTTACACCCTAGATTAGTTGAGTGATCTGAGTGTTTTCATTTCCCATATTTCGTGATGTGCTTGGTCTTGTACAGGTGATTAATACGAAAGAAATGCTTAACGGAAAAATATAGTGTTTAGTGCTTAGGCTCATGCTTAGTGTTTGAGTTAGCTTATTATAGTTAATGAGATAAATTGACCAAAAAGTTCATTAACATATGTAACTGTAATTCTTATATGAGGATATAAAAGTTTTTTGCTATAGAACCCTCATGAAATTAGCCACATAATTTGATTACAAATTGGAAAACCCTAAAAATGAAGTTTCTAAACAAGTACTGCCTACCTGCTCGTACTGCAAAGTAGATGGAGGAAATTAACAACTTTCAACAAGAACCGGACGAAAGCCTTTTCCGAGCCTGAGAAAGATTTAAGGAACTCTTGATTAAATGTCCCTAACATTATTTGACTGATATGCAGGAAGTAATCTTGTTTTATAATGGGCTCAATGTTCCCACTAGACAGATCCTTGACTCAAAAGGTGCCATTCCCACTAAAACTGCTGCTGATACAAAAGTAGCCCTCCAAGAAATGGCTGAATACTCTTAGAAATGGCACAACGGAACATCCTCAAAAACCAGAAGTACTGAAACTTCTGACAGACTAGCTACTATTCAAGCCCAACTCAACAGCCTCAGGAGAGAAATTAAGAAGGTCAACGAGAAAGTATACGTTGCTCAGGTCGAATGCGAACTATGCAAAGGACCACACTACACAAAGGACTGTCCACTCAAGGAAGAAGGGAAAACTCTTGAGGAGGCTTACAACATTATTGGTGTCCCTAATCAGCTGGAGGATCAATATAGAGCGCAGGGTAGGATTCTTCCAAAGCAACAACGGGAAATTCTTTATACCTGATCGAAGAACAAACTTTGGAGAATTACTGACAAATTCATGAATGGCGTCAGAAAAAAGAGAGTGTGTGTAGAGAACTCGAACATAAACATAATCAAGGAAATTCGAGCTTCTACCGATGCAGCTATAAGAAATCAAGGAGCGTCGATTAAGACCTTGGAAATTCAAATTAGTCAAATGACCAAAGTCTTACAAGAAAGAGGAATCGGAATTCTGTCCAGCTCAACAGAACCAAACCCAAGGGACCATGTAAAATTAATCTCAACTGCTAAAGCTGATTCATCTGTGATACACCGTATCGGATCAGGACCATACACCGTATCGGAGACACAGTACAGTAGCTTATCTTCTGAAACAGTTCCGTTTCCTAATCGACTACATGGTTACCGCTGTGATGATTGGAAAGAGGCACGTGAAGTTAAGATTCAGGAAACCTATGATCACATCTTGCCTTAGAAAGAAAAAGACCCAGGGAGCTTTGTAGGTCCTTGGTTTAGGATCTGACTATCCTTTGTAAGACGATAGATAACTTGGATAAATCCAAATCAACTATATGAGAGACACTGACTATGAATTATCAAGTGTTAATGCGGAATCTTAACACAAGAATAAAGAAGAAACGATAATACTAAATTGCTATTAAGCTCTATGCTTCTATTGATATTTCAATCACTTACTCGTTAATAACATTGTGCCTTAGGGTTCCTCTTATACACCAAGGAAACCCTAATGGGCTTTACAAACGTCAAAGGATAATACATATCCTTTCCTAAGATATCTCCTAAGATATCTCTAAGATAACTATTACTATTCTATTACATAAACAGACTTAACTATAACCAGTACTAACTATGACCAGTACTAACTCTACCAGTACTAACTTAGTACTACCAGACTTAACTTAGTACTGCTAGTATTAACTCAATACTAACAGAACTAACTATTACTACCAGACGTAACTGTTATACTACCAGTATTAAGTCTGTTACAATCTATTTTCCCAACAATATGCACTAGCAGTAGTAACTTTACACTAGCAGTACTAACTGTGTACTAGCAGTAGTAAACACTTAGCATTTTTCTTTGAAGTTCTTAAGCAGCACTAACACAACTGAGCAGCATTAACTCTGATATGAGCAGCAGTAATACTAGCAGCATTAAGAAGGCTTTTAATCCTAACACAGTCTATACGGCATATTCATTAACACAGTCTATACGACATATTGTTTTTCGAGTCTAACCAATACCGAGATAGAATTGCATTTTGTTTTCATACATATTATGCAGGACCTTTCTAAACAAAAGTTGCATGTGGTTAGAGTACTTACTTTTTGGAATTATACGTATGTCGTAGCCATGCTGGAATTCAGACCCGCTTTCACACACACGATCTTGCTCATAAATGAATATTATAGTATCATACCGAGCAAATCTCAGGGGAGTTTCTTGTTCTAATTCTTTTTATTTCATGTTCTTAATGTTATATTTATACAACGAGGTCGTTGTATATCTCAAATGGGGGGAGGAGAATTAGAACGCTTACTTGTTCATATTTTCTCAATAAAATGCTTAATTTATGCCTAAATTTTAAATTTATTTGCATACTTTTATGAAATTATTAGTTGCATGACCCCGCACACATAACCCTTGTTTAGACATTGTGAGAATTTACCCTTATCCATTTCTGAATATTTACCCATAGTCCACATAAATATGAGTGTGTCGATGACGTTATAGACTTTAGAACTTGGCTTGGTATATCTATTCGATACCACAATGATAAGTACTATGGATTTAGATGGAGGGGCATTTTTAAACTGGTAAATTTCTAAGATTACACCAAAAAGCCTATACATGTTTATTAACCAACTACACCAGTTAGTTAACTCTCGTATAAACCCTTTGTTTAGTCTCATTTTTATAGTAAGATACCCCTAGAAAAACCTGTCGAGTCATTCCTTTCTTTTTTCATACACCACAAATGTTTGTTTCGTTACACCTTTACACCTTAGACTACCCTATTAGATTAAGTCCCTTACTTTTTGGTTGCTAGTTGATTTTATGTAAAGTATTGTATTTCTTCTGTCGAGATATCAATTTTCTATCTCTGGTATGGTCGATAAAATTATACAATGCAATTGGGCAAGTGTTGATTTTCTATCCATGGTTAAGTCAGGGAATTGGACAATGCAATGTGAATGTAAAAGTAGTAGTTCACTCGTGTATTTTTACTACTTCGTTATTATGATCGAATATCAATTATCTAAATTTATCATGGTTATGAGATGGTGAAATTCTACACAATAGATTTGAATTTTAGTTCTTAGTATAAAAAAATTGAAAAAATCAGAAAAATACAAAAAAGATGTTTGTAGAGTGTTGTTGTATTAAAGTTGGTACGTAATATAAACCAACTATGTAAAAGTATGTATAAAGTGGAAAAATAACCACTTGATTTGTAATTGCAATGATTGGGAGTCAACCGTTATGGGAACACCAACTAAGGGTTGTTTTCATTGATCTATTGATCGAGACATTTTATGAGTCTAATTCGTGTTTCCTAAGCACGTAGATTGTTCTGTCTAAGAGCGTGAGTTAGTCTTTCATTTTGTGTCTTATTCAAGGGATGGTCGGGAAAGTAACTAGCAACTTATTCTATATTTGGACTTAATCTATTTGTTTTGTTTGATTTTATTTAACACCAATTATTTTCCCTTTCCTAATGATTAACCTTAGGTTTTACTCGAATGAGGATGCGATCGAATCATGCATGTCTATTTTGTTATTATGGCCATATATGTGTGATTCAGCCGCCTTATTGGTTTATTACTTTTGGTGAAAGTTAAAAGATCCATACCCTATATCACTCTTTGTCCTAACCCTTGGTTTTACTCGAGTGGGGGAATGATTGCAATCATGTATGTCTATTCCATCGTTATGGATGTGTATATGTGGTTTGTCACCCCTGCTGGTTTATGACTTTTGGTAAAGACTACTAATCCTATTCTTTAGCTTATTCGAGTTAGGGAGAGTGCAGTCATATGTATCTATTCTGTCATTACGGATGTGTATGTGTGGTCTTTGACGCCTTTTTTGGAATATTGGTATCGAATAGAGGTTAAAAAGAGTGATCAAACCCTTAAACCTTTAAACCTAGTTTACCTATTTAAACTTGTTACTCCTTAGCTTTAGTGGTAGAGATATGTATCATTGCCAAGCCTATGATAGAATACTTATCACGATCGAGTAATTGAGCGAATTAGTTACATGTTACCACATAGATTAGTTAATTGATTTGAGTGTTTTCATTTTATCGATTCGTGAGGTGCTTGGTTATGTGCTAGTAATCTAACAAAAATTGGTTTAAGGAAATGTTTTGAACCTTGGTTTGAGATATATTTTTATAAACTTTTTAAAGTCTACTTGAGGACAAGTAGGGTTCAAATGGGGGAATATTTGATGACATCAAATAACGTCTATTTTATTGCATCATTTATTCCATATAAATTGCTCATTTTACATATTTTATGCATGAATTGGTACTTAATCGCTCAGAATAGTTATTTGCAGTAAATATGGAGCAATTGGTGAAGTTTAACTAAAAGGCGCGTATTTTGGAGCTTAAATGAAGAAAATCAAGAAGGCTATTGTCTTGACACTCTATACGCCGTATCCAACAAAGAAGATACGGTGTATCTGCGCCTGAACTTCATAAGAAACTACGAAGACATCAACACCTATACGCCGTATCCAGAATGCTTATACGCTATATCAAAGATAAAGACAAAGAACATTCTGGAATATTATATTCATGGCACCCACTTCAAGGACTCTCTAATACGACGTATCCATCTACTCTATATGGCGTATCGAGTTAATTTCAGAAGACTAAAAAATACAAACCCTAAACATGATTTTAGGGTGTGCTTAACCATATTTTCAAAACCCTAACCATAAGAGACGAATATCAGAAGGAAAGAAGAGAAGAAAAGGTATAGCATCAAGCTTTAATCCCTAGGAAACACCTTGTAATTTTCTAATACTCTAAATACGCGTTCGGTTTTTGGTATCATTCATTCACTTGGTTTGTTTACCTTAATCGTTCATCTATGACATTTGTATTGGTTACTATGATTATTGGCTAACACCTATAGGTGTTAGCCATGGTTATGAAAGTTTAATGTTTGGTTTGTTTATTAGATTGTCTCTTAATTGTTGAATGTTAATTATTTTTATCAATTTATACTCGTTTATGTGCTTAAATATGCGACCTTCCATTCAACTAGGTCTAGTAATGCAAAGTATAGAGCTAGCTAGATGTCAGGGTAGCTCTCCATATCTATAATTTATATATCTGGATTAATGTAGGATCACAAATAACGTGTTGTCTATGCCCTTGGTGTTTTGAACAAGTTGACTAGTAGGTGTCCCTAGATAATTCAACAAGTAACGTTCTGACTCCTCGCCTGTAGATTTGGACAAGTAGACTCCCAGTATATAAAGAACGGTTAAGTAATAAGTTAGTAAAGTCTTTGTGAGCTAAGATTTAGTAAGAGTACCATTACTTAAACCCTAAGATAGATTATAATTAATAGATGTATGCTTAATGACACATTGAGTAATTGTGACAAGATTATTGAATAACGTTTAGGAAGAAGTCCCGCCTAAACCTTACGAATGATATAAACACCAACATAGTAAAACAATCATTGCACTAAAATAAACAAACCTTGCATTTAATTGGATTAATTATGGTTAACACAGTTTCCTTAAAATAGGTTAGACCATCCTTCTACCTTTTGTTATTTTCCTTGTGTGTGTTAGAGTAGAGAAAGTAGGTTAAGTCACCACAAAACCCATGCCAGTCTCTCAGGCTGAAAACCCCCTTAAACCGTTAGAATTAGGAGTAGGACTGACATAGGATTAGCTTAGATTAGAACTAACATTGAATAACTAAAATACTAGTAGAACTAGGAATTAACGTTCTCGCTCTTAATGATCAACACCCTACTTACCAACAAAGCTACAACTGATCGAGTACACTGCCCGTTAATGTTGTTTTAGGTAAAGTCAGAAAAATATAAATAGTAAAACATGATACATAAAATACCTATACATAACGACACACCAGCTAGAAACCCTCATGAGGCTATAACTCATCCACTCGGGAAACCGATGGGTTTTAAGGGATGTTGCCTATGCTAAATGCAATCTTGGTGCCTACGAATGTGTGCTTTAGTATTTTATGGTTTTCGTAGTATTATTTATTTTGCAGATTAAATAAAACAGCCGGAGCTTGGATTGGTGGTTGGCATTTTACACTTAGGAAATGATACATTTTGATCGGTATGTTATATGGTTGATTTCAAGTTGGGATTTGAGATTTGATGATTACAAAACCACATATGAAGAAAAGAAGAAAGATGAAACAACAAGGACTTAATGTGCATTATTAAGTTAGCTTCATATCAAAGCTAGGTTTTCTTGTAAACCCTAGCCTCTCTAGTATATAAAGAGAGGTAGGGTGAATAGTTTTATCATTCATCATAGTTAGATCTCTCCAATGAGAGTCTAATAGTTAGCTTATTAGTTAGTGTAATAGTGATAGTATAGTCGACTGATTAAAGTCGAATAGTATATAGTTTATGAATAAAAACCTTGTTCATAACATTGTTGTTCTTATTTGTTATTCCGCTGCGTGATCAATGTTATGATATCCTAGATGGGCTTAAACGATTCCCAACATGTGGTATCAGAGCGGGTGGCTCTTGAAGGATGCATACTTCTATTTCGTATTTTTTGTGGTGTATGCTTATCTCAAGTGTGGGGGAATTGTTAGTTGTGTAAAAAAATTATCAAAAAGAATGAAAAAAATTGTGAAAAAAGAGTAATAAAAAAATGATGAATGAATAATAGTTGATGTGTTGGTTGCTTGTGACGTATTGTTATATCATTATTTTAAGAGTTCGAGGTTATGTTGTTCGATAACCTTGCTGGTTTGTGGTATGTTTGGTAGCTAGCAACATGGGTTTATTGGACTTGTCGATATGTATTCTAATTATAAAACCAATTCCGGTATATATTTCTCATGCCTTATCCACAATCTTATTAACCCTTAGCATGTATGTTACAACCCGAATAAAAGTCCTCTTTTGATATTTATACCTGGTGCTTACGCCACGTCGGTGCAGTTTTGTTTCTTGTACAAGCTTATGGTATGAAATGAATCATGTCTAAGCAATTGAGTGTGATTTCCATTTTACCCTCTATTACATCACATACAAGTATTTGAGTGAATTATACGTTTCCTTATTCGTGAGGTGCTTGGTCATGTTCTAACAGCGTAAGAATCATTGGGTATTGTCAAACATCTCTATTATCACATATTAAAAATCCAAAAATATTTTTCATAACTCTAATTTTGTATTGTAAAGCTTATTTCTATCTTTATTTTGCTTGAGGACAAGAAAACCTTTAAGTGTGTGGAGGGGGGGGGGGTTGCGCCTATTGCGCTTATTTATAATAAAACCAACAATATTTTCAATATTTTCAATTTTTTTTATATTTAATTTTTTTTTGTTATTTTGTCACCTAGGACCTTGTTTCTAAATTTCTTTCTTAGATTTGCTTGAGGGAAAGGAAAGTTTAAGTGTGGGGGGATTTGATAAGGCGCATTTTATACATATTTCTATATGTGTTATCTATGCTTTTAAATATATTTATTGGTTAATTATAAGAACTTTCGATACTTAATAGACTATCTTTGCTAGTAGGTTCATAGTATGTGTCGTGAAAGAAAATCGAAGAATATAAGAAGATATGGAGCTTAAATGAAGAAGTAAACCCAAGTTCTAGCTTCCCAACACATGTCCACTGTTTTGGCCATAACTCGGTCATACGAATCGGATTGAGTCGATTCAAGCGGCCACAGAAAGAGAATTCAATTATATATAACTTACAATAACGGTAAAGAGCTGTAAATGCACAAAGTACGCCACACATTCTAAAGAGTGCGACACACTTTTCTGCAATTATGACAAGGCTATTAAATGAATGGAGTCTGATCATATGGCTTCCTACCCTTCCTCTCCATGTTTTTTGGCACCCCTAGAACCTATAAATACAGCCCCATATCCCTTGTTAGTCCATACAATTCACTAGAGAAAGAATCAAGCCAAGTACGCCGCACATTTCCACAAGTACGCCGTACTTATACCTGGAGTTAATGAAGACATTAATTACCTGAAGTATAACAACCCAAAATTTTCATCAAATGCAAAATCAACCTATTTTATTATGATCACAATTGTACGGGGAAATTTTTTGCTTTATTACATTACTTGCATAACTAAAGTTAACGAGCTCACGCAACCTACCTATGACAATCCTATCTACATATATGTCAAGCAAACATCATAACATGTCAAGTCAATATCTTAATATCATTATTACAGAGTACATTACTCATATAATGTACCATTTGCAACGTTATATCAAGTCAGGCTTTAAACCGTTATCATATACCTCTAAACCCTAATTCCATGAAAGGTTAATATCTAAAGTGAATGCACAAGCTACTAAAGCATATGTACGAGTAATATAACATCTCATTTGAAATATAAACTCCCTGCAAGTTAAAATACAAGTCCTTAAAAGCACAATGTATAAGTCATTAAGCATGACATCCAAAATAGCCGTTTTACCTTCGTTTTCCTAAGAAATCTTGTACAATCTATTAAGTACAAGTTACAAGAAATCAATGCAAATCATTTACAATCCATATTCATTCTTATTTCATAAAATTATACGAATTCAAACCTAGAAACCCTAAACCGAGCTAATTTCTAAACCGTGACCCGTTTCTTGGTTCTTATCCATTTTTAACCTCAACCACTACTCAAATAAGTTGTAATAACATAAATTACAACATTAAAAATCACATTCCATCGTCATTTTAACAACAATGTACAAGAATTAAATTAAGAAAACCCTAGTTCAAACCCTAACTCTAAACCATGACCTGTTTACTCATTTTTACCCATTTTGATCATGAACCACTAATCGAATACTATTGTAAACTCTTAATACAAACCTTATAATCCATAATCTATCGTTAATAATCAAATGCATATGAAAAATAAGCATGAAAACCTAATTTGAGCCCTATTGAACCTGTATACCTTTTTTCCTTTCATTTTGACCCATTTCAAGAATTAACTTTGCATCCAAGCACCTTGATGATGCACCTCCTTTATGACTAAGCATCTTACAAGGTGCTTAAACTCCCTTCATGGTTGCTAAAGCTCCACATCCTCCTCCTTGTTCTCCAAGGTGCTGCGGCCACCTCACCACCAAAACTACCATACAACTCAACCTATCTACTACCCTAGCCTCACCAGGTCACCCCTATAGCTCCTCTAACTCGTCCCCATCACAAATAGGACACCACATCAATCCTTGCTTGCCCTCCAAGTCCAAACGACCCTATAAAAGGGGACGCACCCTTCGTGTTAAACTCACACCTTCATTCTTCTTTCTAATTCATCAATGGCTGCCAAGAATTGATCAACAAGTGTTCTAAGAAGACCCAAGTGCAGAAACCAAGTGAAGATAACAAGCCTTGAAGCCCCAAAGAAGAAAAACTAGGCGTACGAGTGCATTTTGACCCATACGACCCGTTTTCCTCCATTGTTGATCTTCAAAGCTTAAACCCAACTTTCTTATTATCCATACATGCTCTTACATTCATATAATGTTGATATGATCATACTTGAACTCTTTTTAAAACTTTTTATCTCAAATTCTAGGCGTTTTACCATTTTGATCCAAAATCAAACCCATAAACCCTAATTTCTTGTTTTTCTTAAATCTAAATATTATAATGGCTAAATATTGTTATAATCTATCTTAACTAATGTTAATATAGCAACTTTATTGATTATTGAAAGAATTTGAATTAAAAACCTACGCGTTTTCATTTTAAAACCCTAATTTGACCCGTTTTGATTTTTAGCTTAAACAAAATGTTATTTTAAACTTTCGTTACGTTCAACCTTTATATTTTAGCTTATTCTAATAAGCTATAACCTGCAAATATCTTTTGAAATATTAAAATAAGCTTGCATGGCCATTCGGACTTGTTTTGTAAAAATTCTCCATGCAAGGTATATATCGTAACTTTCTAAAACTTATAACTAAAGGGACCAAAAATGTCATTTTACCAAAGTTATAACTATAGGGGTCTATTATGTTACTTTCCAAAGTACAAGGTTTACTTTGTACATCTTTTAAAGTAGAAGGACCAAACTTGTAAAAGTAAAAACTCCAAGGGTATATTTTGCCATTTTTCATTCTCAAGGGTCTAAAATGTAACATTTTGAAAAAGTATAAAAATGTGTTCAAAACCTTATAAGACATAACTTTAATTAACGCTCGACGTGCTTATCATTTCCAGTTATTGAGCAAAACGCTTAAAACCGATTATGTTATAACTATTATAAAAATTCATCATCAATGTACTTTATAAAAATTCTATCCCGAATCTATATCCTACCACAATACAAGGGAGCTTCATAATAAGGGGTTTCATCTTGGTATTACGTTCTGACAGAGTTGTTGGGTTTACGATTTAAAGTACCCTAGCTCGTCAAACATTTACTGAATGACTTCTAAAATATGATGGCCCGAACTATAACACCTCATGTTTTAGGTCATTGTACGACGTTATGTAATTCACAATTTATTTTTAGGGTTTTAAGCGTTTGCTTTTAACTCGTAATCGGTTAGCTAAATCGCGTAAAATAAAAATGATCATTCAATGTAAACGGGCATTAAACGATTAAACGTTTACATCAAGCAAGTGTTATATGATTATTTAGAGGATAATTATTATCATTGCACATTTTATTTTTATTGGTTACGTTAAGTGTTTATGTTTCGCGATAAAATACGTTTAGGCCTTCCCGAAAGCACGTTAACTTATCTACGCTTCATCAAATACCCAAAATTAATACCCAATACTTAAAGTTTATTTAAAACTTCAAGTATTTATCACTTTATTCATATTCATTATGAAGGAATTCAAATCAAACCCTACAATGTACAAGTTATACATTGTATTTAATCTTTACTACATTATACTTCAAATAATGCAAGTATACATTATATAAAAGATCAAAAACATATCCTAACTTATACACATGCATAATTTTGTGTACATGTATGACTAGGAAGCCAAGAGTCACCAAGAAGCTTTGTAAAATATCTTCATGCAACTTGAACTATGACTAGACCAAGATAAGCTCTAAATAAGCCTATCTTATTCTCATGTCATCCAATCTTCTTCAAGAAGCTTTGCCAAATCACAAGGGTGTGATTGGTTTTCTTTTCTCTAATCATCCACACAAGGTTATATATAAG
>BQNB010151027.1:1837-15956 GCA_026074375.1 Tanacetum coccineum
AACATTCCGGGTTGTCTCTCGGGAAGCACATTTTTTTACAGCGAAGTCTTTAAGTTAGACTTTTCTTTAGCTTCCTTCATTCAGCGCGCGTAACCATCCATCCTTCGTCCATTATCTGAAAGATTTCCTGGTAAGCTCGACACGCCTCTTCACTTGTGATTGTAAGATCGCCGTATTCGTCTTCTTTTACAGCAACATATTCTTCATCATTATTGAACGAATATTTGATCAACTTGTATCTTTTTATTTGGAAAACCGGCACCTCGCGAGTTTCGATACCATATAACTCATGTCCTTCTTCATGAGTTTCGTTTACATATTCCCCTTCATCATAATTGTGGTAGTAAATCTCATGGCTCTTCCATCTTTTTCAACAATCATTGCCTGATTCGTCATCACTGATTAAGCCCTCCATGATAGCTTTATTTCGTAAAGCTTCATCTTTTAGTTCGCTATCTTCTAGAGCCTTATACCATTCAAGGTCTTGGTAATGGAGCGAGTTTCCAATAACGTAAGCACCGGTCCAATTTCCTCCATTACAATAACCATTATTTCTCCAACTACAGGTTGGCCATTCCGAACCTCCAGTTTTATAGTTGAAAGGCTTGCAAGTATGTTTGACTGGTTTTGGTTCCTTCCATATTCCATTATCAAGCCATGGCTTGTCATACACCCATGGTACATTCTCGTTCCATTCGTAGATCCAATCGTCTTTGTAATCTTCATAGGTTTTAAACCCCATAATATCATTTGTAAGTAAGTCCGGATCTACTTTGAGAAGGTAATTAAATTCATTGAATGCCAAACAAAGAGGTGTCTCGTAGTCAAAAACGTCAGTTTCTATCTTAAAGATTCCGGCGGTTTCTTCCTTATCACTCTAGTATTCTTCAAGATCAGAAGATTCATCATTAGATACCTCAATTTCATCACCACCCATTTTCTAGTAATTCCACAAAGCTCCTTTGGTGAATATATCCATTGTTTTATAGTTTATGAACTTTGTAGCCAACCAGCCTTCGAATCTTGGATTAGCTGGGTCCTATTTTATTACGGGAGTGTTGTTTCCCTCGATGTGAGAAGGCGGGTAGTATTTTCCAAAAAACTTAGCAGTTAAGTCGACCCAACAAGTGATTGATTCTTTGGTTCTTATAAACCATCTTCGTGTACCTCCAACCAATGAGATTGGGAAAACAAAAACTCTCAGTTTATCATGATCTACATTGGGTAATTTGATCGGGTCAATAATTTTTAGGTATAATTCAATATGCTCAACTGCATCTTTCCCGTTTGTTCCACTAAAAGCATTGTTGTGCAGATCATCCAAGAATTTTCCTTTCAGCTCATAAGCATTTTTCCCGTTAACTGTAATACTTGTAATCCCGGAATAGTAATCTGCTTTGTCATTAGGCGCAAATGTTTCCATACTTGACTTATTTCCCTTGTCTGCCATAACTTTCTTCAATCGACTAGCTCTGATAAGTATGTCCTATAACAAGGGTAAAAATATCAGCAGGATTTGCTCTGATGAAAGATAGAAATTTTTTTAGCACGGAAATCAAATACGAAAACTTAGATTTTGATTCTGTTCCAGATGATCGATACGTCGTATTCAATAGAAGTGAATAAGTCGTATTAATCAGTTGAATGAATAAGCTGTATTAGACAGAAAGTTGGATACGCCGTATCCAATGGAAGTGGATACGCCGTATCGAGTTATCTACCAGAACAGTGTATTACATAAACAATTAAATTAAACACACAAATATACAAGCAAACAATTAAACTAACAAATATACAAAATATACATAATATATAAGAATATACACTAATCTAATTTACACTACTCCTAAGGGTTAGATCTAATGTTAAAAACCAAAACATAAAATAAAAATCAAGATTAATTTTCACTCTCCGGCAACGGTGCCAAAAACATGATGTGTCGTTGTGTGGTGTATATTTTTATGATTCAAGTTTTAAATTTATATTTTTTCGACTAAACCAAAATCAACACTTTAACGGGCAGTGTACCCAGTCGGTGGTAGATTCGTAGTAAGTAGGGTGTCGAACACTTGAAGCGAGGTTAAATCTCTCAATTTATTTATATTTTGGTTATCTAATCTAAGTTAATTCTAATCTAAGTCAAACCTATGCTAATCTTATGTTAGTTCTAATCCTAATTCTAACAAGTAAAAGTGGGGTTTCAGCCTAAAAGATTGGCACAAGTTTGGTTGGTGACTACAATCAATTCAAGACACTTTAACCCACGCAAGCAAATTAACAGGAGATAAAAGAGCAGTCAAGCCTTATGATAGAAAACTGTATTAGCCATCATTAATCCGATTAGAAGTTGGTTTGTTTATTCAGTGCAATGATTACTTATCTCGAAGAGGCATATCATTCTTAGACTTAGGCAGGACTTCATCCTAAGACCTAGCCATATTAATTCTATCACAATTAAAGCATCCGCATAAAACATCCTTATTTGCTAATTATAATCTATCTTAGGGATTAAAGCAATGGTGATCTTGTTAAACCCTAGCTCATAGAAAATTTAACCACTTACTGCTTAATGGCAATTTATACTCTAGTAGTCTACTTGTCCAACTATCCAATGAAATTAGAACAATATTTGTTGAATTATCTAGATTCACTTACTAGTCAACATGCTCAATAAACCAAAGGCAGTTTCCGTTAACTAGTTAAGCCAGACGTGTATCCTTAGCACAATTTTAGAAGGATAATATTTGTGATCCTATGATTCTAGATGTATAAACTACTATATGGAGAGCTATCCCAACATCTAGATTACTTGGTCCGTATCACTAGATCTAGTTGAATGATAGGTCGCATACAAAAGCACGTAAACAAGTATATTAATAAACATAAACAAGCATACATCGATAAATTAAGCAATCGAGATATAAACAAAACCAAATATTCAGATCTTCATAATAATGGCTAATACCAGAAGGTATTAGCCTTCAAACATCATAATTAATACAAGAGTAATTGTTTTAGCCAAGGTAAACTAACCGAGTTAACGAATGATACCAAAAACTAAACGATTACAAAAGTATAAGAAATTACACGTTGTCTTCTATGGATTGGAATTCATTGCAAGACCTCTTCTACTCTTTTTCTCCTCTGAAAATTGACTTTAAAGTACAGAGATAATTAATTACTCGTATATAGTCAAAGATGACGATTGTATGAAATACCTATGCTAGAATAATAGGGCCTCCTTGAGGTGCAAATAACTTCTCTGACTTCATCAGGTTTACTATCAATTCAATGTATGTAGATGTATGTTTTTATGTAGGCATGTATAGAAAGAGAGTGGTTACAATGTATGTAAATGCAGGTTTACTATGGATTCAACTTATATAATGCTTTTAGTAATTGCATGACAATAAAGTTAGGATTATAAATTATAATAGTGCAATGTTCGATGCGAAGATGTTGGCTCCAAGAACCAGATTGAATCTTTTTGGATGCTTCTCTAAGCTGTAGACAAAAATCTCAATATGAGATACCAAGTACCAAACTGCCATTTAACCTAGTAATCTTACCAGCACATGAATTAGGATTCTTAGATGATTCATGAAGCTCTATATTTTTCTCTAAGATCTAGAAAGAAAAGTAATGTAAACATTTAAATCTCAGAACATAAGTATCTTACCATATTCTTATTGCAGAAGAATGAAATCTTGCAATCATACCTTAAGGACTTCATCATTATGATCTGTAAGTACGACTTCGTGACAAAATCTGCTGCAAAGTATACCAGTAATGCCTACATAAACAGTACTGGTTAGTGCATACATTCACTTGCAGAATATGAAAATCAATAATGAATACAAATGGAAATAATATTTCTATAAGAATTAAAGAGATAATAAATAATACTTTGTAGTCTCTGAATATGTAATATGTCATGTTTGCATAGTAGTGATCATATGAAAGCTAATAAGAATAGAGAAGAGCTAGAGAGTATTTTCATTATTTTCTAAATTTTCATTTCAAAAGGGAAAATAGAAATAGGAGAGAGAAGTGAATTACAACAAATGTAAAGTCTTGTATAAATACCCCTCCTAGATGGGTATTTATACTTATTACTTATCCTATTCTATTTTCCTAACTTTAGTCAAACCTTGGTCAACATTACTTAACTTTGACCAAGATAGACTTTATTACATTATAATTACTAATAAAACTATAAAACTACTCAAAACTATACAAAGACCTATTCATATAATAATAAACACTTTCTTAAACCTAACAATCTTCCCTTAAGGGTTGATTATGACAGATGCTTCATCGTTGGTAGAATTGATCTTCCATTCACAAAAGATTCCTTTATTTATTTGATTTTATTTTTCCAAAATATCTTTTCGCCATGTTTCTCCCCCTTCAAGAGGATCAACATTCCTATGATCTTTATCGTGATATGCGAAAAGTTATTGTTTTTTAAACTTAGCTTTCAAAATTTCACATATTTCTAGATCAACTGCTTGATCTTAAGGCTTTGACTTCATATTCAGATACAATTGATGTTGAAGATCAACAGATGATTTTCCAGCAGTTGATGTGCTTGTTATGGGATAAAGATTAAGAGTTGTATTCTGCATGTGCTTTTGAAACAGGTCTTCAATCATTTTTGGTCCATGAGTTGCAAATTCTTTGGCGATCATTTCTTTAGCTTTTATAGGATCAACTTCATGATTTTTGTTAATTGTAAGATTAACCAGACATGGCATCTCTTGTGTGATCATTTCTTTGGTTTTTGCAAATGTTGTGTCAGGTACAACCTTGTTGCAATGATCAAGAACTTCGCGAATCTTGCTCATAAAGAAATCACGAGTAACAAATTTGTTTTTGATATGAGAATGAATTAGACCACATTGTTTGCACATGCCAGCAATACTTCCTGGTAGAGTCTTTAACCTGAAAGAAATAAATTGTTTCTTGCGTTTTGTTATAGATGAAGCTTTGAATGTAGTAGCAGTTGTTGGTGATACATTAGCTGTCAATTCCTCAAAAACTGTTTTATCAGAAGATGAAACATTCCTAGGGGATCTAGTTGGTGAGGGAATTAATGTCTGCTTCTGCTCTTTCCTAATCTTCATACTACCTGTCACATCATCAATAATATATTTCTCCTTAACAACCTTATCTATTTCCTCATCATTATCATTGTTCTTTTTCTTTTTCAATCTCTTCATCTTTCTTTTCTTTTTCAATTTCTACATCATCTTTCTTTTCTTTCTCAATCTCTATATCGTCTTTCTTCTCTTTCTCAATCTCATCATCATCATCATCAACCTTTTTTGGATTTTCCTTATGACTCCCGGGCTCTAACCTAGTACCAGAATCATCAACATCATCATTAAGAACTGAATCAGTAAACTAACTTGCATATGATTCCTCATCTTCATCACCTTCAACCAGCTTTTCAATCTCCTCTTTTGCTAACTTTTCTTGTACTTTAGCTATATTTTCTTGTGCTTCAGCTGCTAAAGTAGTTTTGTTTAAAGTAAGACTTAAAAGAGTGGCTTCAGCAATTTCATCTCTCTTTCTCTCTCTCTCTCTCTCTCTATATCATCACTGGGAGGTGGAATTGGAGTTGTACTTGGTTTCTTCCTTTTGATGGTTATTTTGAATGATTTCATTAGTGAACTTGATTCTTCAGCGGAGTGCTTTCTCTTATTCCCCTAAGGACTAACAGTAAGGGTAGGTGTCATATGGGCTCTAGGTGTAGACCTATGCGTTCCTTAGGTAGAAACAACTAGTTGCGGTTGATTCATTGGAACATCTACCTTCATAAATACTGTCTCATACTCCTTAAAGTCATCAGTAGCACAGATCTCCCCAGTTAGAAACGTATTCAGAATTAGCATCCCTCGTACACGCACATCCCTAGTAGTGTACACACTAACCAATGGAATATCATATTTGATAGAATGATAATCCTTTTCAATCTGTGTGACAACTGAGATTTTAGCAGGTTAGTTGAAGCCTGTATAATTCAGTTTATGTGTGTTATTATGTGTTTTATATGTTTTATATGTGTATGAGATGGAAGTATATGAGTGGTGAATCATGGTACTTGTGGAAATGAAATCATTTGAAATCTTTGCGTAGTTTTAAATGTCATGTAATATTCTGTGTACGTATTATGTATATTAGTGTAGTATTTTATAGATTTTAGAATACTTTCTATTTTTAAAAGTAGTTAGAAATGAAGGTTAGTTTGAAAACTAGTTAGAAAGTTTAAGGTTTAGCAAAATAAGTAAATGTTTTTATAAAAATAACTAAATTAAAAGGGTTTTTGTGTAAATAATAAATAAATAAATAAATAAAAATAAAAAAAGGTGTGTGTGTTGGGACGGCCGAACAAAGGGAGGAGGAAAAAAAGGAATCCCAATTTGACAACAACTCTACTTTTTGGAAATTATCTCTTAAGCACTATAAATACAAATCATAACCTAAACAAAAATCACTTTGATATCTCTTTATCTCTCTCTCTCTCTCTCTGACCGGACGAACAACATAAGAGCAAGGGAAACCTCAAAAAATTTTAGGGTTTTGATTTCTAAACTTTAAGGTATCGATTTCTTAAACATTTTTCAATTCAATTAAGTTTTAATCATGTAACAATCTTTAAGGATGGATTAGGGTTTTATATTTATGATTAAGTTCTATAATTAATAATGTAATTAATGGGTTTTAAACATTAAAAATCATTTTTAGGGTTTAATTAGGGTTTAGATGTGAATGATTAGGGTTTATCATGTTAAATTCGTAACTGAAATCGGAGCAGAATTTTAGGTCATCTTGCGAGAGCCATATCTTGGTCATATGGATAGCTTTTATTGATTTTCTTGAGCCTAAAATTATCTACAGAGAGTCTACTTTCTAACCTCATACGTTTCATGAATTAAAAGTAAGTGGAAGTTAGTCGAATTAATCAAACAAGATTCGTTGTCAAAACTGAGTTTTCAGGGCAGATTCTGAGTTGTGTTTGTAAGGTCAAAAACCATATCAAAACGTCTTTTTAATTGATGGGCTTGCTACTGTAGCATGTTTATGATGTTTACGATTTTCTGGAATTTTTGTAGAATTTTCCTAAGTGTTTAAATGGGTCTGCTCAAGCTAAACTTTTTGAAAGTCGAATCAGGTCATATTATGGACACTTTGTGATGTTGAATTTTTATAAAATAGTTAGACTCATTATTATTTTTTCTAAAAAATCATAGAAGCTCACAACTCATTAGGGAGCTATGGGATGTAAGGAAAAGAAATAATTAGGTGTTTAAGTATTTTATTTAGAGTCATCTTGTGACTATAAAAACGGGATAAAATGCAGAAAGTTGAGAAGTAAGGTTTGTGAGGTAATTTGAGGTTAGCAAGTATGAGGAGTATATAGAGAGTTGAATTAAGATAGGATATAGATTATCCATCGTTGTGATTGTTACGTCGACTTGGGTGTGTGACCTAATCGATGGTAACATATGTGTGTATTATTTTGTTTAGATTCTTTGCAAGGTTAATTGAAGAGTTTGGATTTGCTTTGCATCGAGGTGAGTTTTACAGTCCCACTTTTTACTTATTTTGGGATGGAAATGATGCAAAACTGTTTTTGAATTATGAACCGTGATATGTGTTTTTAAGTGTCGAACTATATGATTGCTATGTGCTATTGCTATGTGTTATGAATTGTGGTAAGGCATGTGCATGTGAGAATGGCATGGCCTAGTGTGAACCCAAATTTCGATGGATAATAAGTTTTATTATGATTATAAACTTTTACATATTCTCATGATTACTTTATACTCTCCCCCCCCACCAAAACCTTTAATCATTCACTCTAGTTTTCTAGTTTTTGGGCAGAATTTTGTAGTTAATTTATGACCACAATTAAAATACTAAATCACCAAATTGACTTTTTCCCTTTTATTACCTACCTTCCCAATTGGTTATGAACTACTGTGATATTTTAGAAAAAAATAATATTAAGCCTAAATATTTTATAAAAAATTAACATAACAAAGTTATCTTCAAATTCGGATCTGAACCACACAAAAAATTGATTTTTTAAAAAATACTAACCAATGAATTAGACTTTACCATTTTTTCCCCCCCCCCCCCCCCCCTTGCTTTGAGCTGGAGTTAATAGACACAAAAAAGATGACCTCTGATTTTTGGCTAACCTCAATTCAACTTTTAAGTATGGGTTTTACTCCCCGAAATCAGACCCAAATCTGACCCGAATATACTGTTTTGACAACGTTTTTGAGGCTGGAATTTTTGGAAACTAGACTCTCTGAACTTCAATTTAGGCACAAGATTCAACCCAAAACTCGTTTTTATCATTGAGATATCATTCAGTCAACACGACCCAAAATTATGCCAAACCCTAACTTTCAATTTAACGCGATCTAACCTAAACCGTTTACACCCACATGCTCTAAATCTAATCCCAAACACTCCCATATAGTTTTATGTCATTAATTTATAGAAAATTTATAAACCCTAATTATTTCATCAATTAAAGTTACTAATTATAAAAAGATTAAACAAAAACTTAATTGAAAACATACCTAAACCTTTACTTGATTACACACGAATTATCACCTCTAGATCTTTGATAATTTTTTTCTCTTGCTCCTTGGCTGGTCGATCAACAAGAAAAAGGGGGAGGAGGGTGTTTGGTATTTATAAGGTTTAGAAAGAAAGTTTAGATAATTCCTAAATACATTTCTAATTAGACTAGGGCTTTGTTTCTTTTTTTCTGATAACCGGCCGATTACACCCCTTTATATATATATATATATATATATATATATATATACATACATATATATATATATATATATATATATATATATATATATATATATATATATATATATAGAGTTAGGATCAAATGAGAAGTTTTCTTAAAATAAGAAGGATAAGAAGTAATTATAACCGCATATCCGAGATGCATCGACTTAAATTAGATGCATCTCTATAATCTTAGATGCATTATAATACATCATAATGTGTTTTCTAGCTTTTAATTAGATGCATATACGTATTTTAGATGCATTTCATGATTTCTCTTATTTTTTGGTCCTCTACATGTGCCAAAATCATGAAAATCAATTTGCATCATCTACACATCAAATTAACTTTTGAAACTCTATATGGTGCATCTAGATGAATAGAAATGCATCTAATGAAAGTCGTTGCATCTCAAATGTGTGGTTTTAGTCACTTTTCACCACTTCTTATTTTAATTTACTTCTCACTGGATCCTACTCTATATATTTATATATATACATATATATATACATATATATACATATATATATATACATATATATATATTTAGAGGAGGGTTATTGTAGTGTAGTAGCTTAAAGTTGTTAAAATGAGAAGTGATCTTAACCATTGAATCTATTGATTGACATGTGATTTAATTAATAGTAGATACATGACATTAAATCTAACACACAAAATTTGATGTACAACTACTAAAAAAACTTGATACGTAACCATTTATAGCTGATACATATGATACATATTTTTGCTTCACAAAAGACTATTAATACAAATAAACTTTTTATTTGCAAATTAAGTGATACACTCTTACAAGTTGCATCCGAGTTAACAAATAATTGTTAAACTATGATAAACAACTGATACACAAGAAACTGGTAATATTAAAAACGGCAAACCAATTGCTCGTACACGAACCCAAACCTCCAACAACTCATACACGAACCAACAACTCGTACACGGACAACAACTAATCAATTAATGTGATATTTGTCCAATTTCTATTGCTTCTCACTTTAATAACTTTAAGCACCTACACCATTTTAACTAAAATCTATATTTTTAATTATTAATAAATACATATTTACCCTTTTATTTTCTTATTTTTATGAAAACCTTTATTAATTTTGCAAACCTTTTAAATAAAAACTAGTTTTAAACTTACTATTTATAAATTTCATTTTATAAATTACTTTCCTAATTTAGAAAAACCTATGCTTAATTAATTTAAATACTAGACTTAACTCAAACCTAATAATACATTATATACACTTATGCTCATATATCAATTATTCACCAAATTACACGATAACGCATAAAATCATGCTATTATTTCCATTGTCACAAAATGATAACGAAATGAAATAGCTACCGAAACAACAATTCAATCACTAATAGATGAACACGCATCACAAATTGATATCAAATACTCACATAAGATCACACAAGCACACAAATATAACACATAATAATACTTTAGTCAACTCTAACAGTTTGACTAACCTGCTCAAGTCACGGTTGTCACAATATCCCCTCCTTTAGGAAATTTCATCATGGTTCAACAACATAGTCAACAAACAATTGGGGATACCTAGCTTTCATATGGTCCTCACGTTCCCACGTGAACTCATGACCACGCTTTGAATTCCAACAAACTTTAACGATAGAAATCTTACTACGTTTCAAACTCTTAACCTCACAATCCATAATTTCTACGTGTTTATAAACAAAACGAAGGGTTTTGTCAATCCTAATCTCATTTAGTGGCACTTGCAGATTTGCATCCGCCAAACATTTCTTCAAATTTGACACGTGAAATGTGCCGTGCACGCTAGTCAATTCCTCAGGCAAACTTAATCTATAAGCTACAGGACCGACCCTTTCAAGAATTTCAAATGGTCCTACATACCTTGGTGCAAACTTACCTTTCTTTCCAAAATGTATGACGCCTTTCCAAGGTGACAGCTTCAGTAATACTTGATCCCCAACCTCAAACTCTAGTGGCTTGCGCCTATTATCAACATAGCTCTTTTGACTATCTCTCGCAGCTTTGAGCTTTTCCTTTATCAAGACTACCTTATCAGTCGTCTCTTGCACTAATTCTGGTCCAATCAATCTACTTTCTTTAATTTCAGCCCATAGGACAGGCGACCTACATTTCCTTCCATACAGTGCCTCAAACGGAGCACATCGAATACTCAAATGGTAACTATTATTATAAGAAAATTCAGCTAACGGTAGGTGAACATCCCAATTGCCACCAAAGTCGATCACACACACACTCTTAACATATCTTCCAATGTCTGAATTGTATGCTCACTTTGTCCATCCGTCTGAGGATGATAAGCCATACTCATATCCAATCGCGTCCCTAAAGATTTTTGTAATGTTTGCCAGAATCGCGATGTAAACCATCCATCTCGATTTGAAATAATCTACACAGGCACTCCGTGTCGTGCGACGATCTCATCAATGTACAACCTTGCCAACTTCTCCATACTGTAATCCTCACGCGTTGCTAGAAAATGAGCTGACTTGGTCAGTCTGTCGACTATTACCCATATAGTATCATGCCTACTCTTCATCCTAGGTAACTTCGTAATAAAGTCCATAGTGATATTATCCTATTTCCACTTGGGTATCTCAGGTTGTTGCAATAATACTGAAGGCCTTTGATGCTCAGCTTTTACTTTCGAACAAGTTAAACATTTGCTAACATACGCAGCGATATACTTCTTCATACCCGGCCACCAATACATATCTTGAAGATCATAGTACATCTTATATGCTCCTAAATGCACAGAGTACCTAGTCTTATGAGCTTCGTCCATGATTATGGTTCTCACACCTCCCACTAACAAAACCCATATACGATCTATAAAGTATAAACTCGCATCTTCTTTCCGTTTCATCTGCTGGTCTACCTGTGTAATCTTTCTGCTAGCGTGTTCTCTTCTTTTAACGCCTCACTCTAGGCTGCCAGTATCATTCTTTTAACTCCGGACTGAATGGTCATAGCCATTGCTCGTACATGTATAGGTTTCACTCGCTCTTTCCTACATAAGGCATCAGCTACTATGTTAGCCTTACCTGGATGATAGTGAATCTCACACTCATTGTTGCTGAATAACTCAATCCACCTCCTTTGACGCATATTCAACTCCTTCTGATCAAATATGTGTTGAAGACTCTTATGATCTGTATAAATGACACTCTTCGTTCTATACAAGTAATGCCTTCAAGTCTTAAAAGCAAACACTACTGCTCCTATCTTCTCATGGATCTTCAATTGTCGTGGTGCATAGGCGATTACCTTGGCTCTTTGCATGAGTACACAACCTAATCCTTGATTCGACACATCGTAGTAAACTACAAAATCTTCAATACCATCAGGCAATGATAGTATTGGAGCATTACACAAATTATCTTTCAAAGTCTGAAAAGCCCCTTCTTGCTCCGCGCCCCACTCATACTTCTTGTTTTTCTGAGTCAACGAAGTAAGGGGTTTAGCAATCTTTGAGAAGTTCGCGATAAAACATCGGTAGTACCCAGCTAACCCCAAAAATGATCGTATCTCGGACAGCATCGTAGGAGCTTTCCAATTCTTTACTGCCTCAATCTTACTTGGGTCCACGTGAATACCATTATGATTAACCACATGATCGAGAAAATGCACTTCTTGCAACCAGAACTCGCACTTGGAAAACTTAGCATACAACCTCTCCTTCTTCAGCAGCTCCAACACCAACTTCAAATGAACCTCATGATCCTCCTTAGTCTTTGAGTAGATCAAGATGTCTTCAATGAATACGATGACAAACTTATCTAAGTACGGTTTGCAAACCCGGTTCATTAAGTCCATGAAGACCGCTGGTGCATTGGTTAACCCAAAAGGCATAACCGTAAACTCAAAGTGTTCGTATCTCGTTCAGAACACAGTCTTTAGGATATCCTCCTCACGCACTCTAAGATGATGATAACCCAACCGAACATCTATCTTAGAGAAATAACGCGCTCTTTGCAATTGATCGAATAAGTCGTCGATCCTGGGGAGAGGGTAGCGGTTCTTGATGGTCAACTTGTTTAATTCGTGATAGTCTATACACATACGCATTGAACCGTCCTTCTTCTTAACAAACAACACCGAGGCTCCCCACAGAGAATGACTTAGCCGGATAAAACCATTATCTTGCAATTCTTAAAGTTGTTCAGACAACTCTTGCATTTCCGAGGGTGCTAGTCGATATGGAGACTTCGCAACCGGCGTCACTCCAAGAATTAAATCTATGTGGAACTCAACTTGTCGTTGCAGTGGTAATCCTGATAAGTCTTCCGGAAATACTTCTACTAAATCTCGTACAATGGGAATATCACTCAACTCCAGTTCCTCTGCCTTCGTGCTCATTAGTGTTTTCGTGCCTCCGAAAGTACATTCCCCTTAAACACGAAGTCTCTCACTACTTTCCAATGATATCCTAACCACCTTCTCATGATATACTATCTCAGCCTTATTCTTAGATAACCAGTCCATCCCCACAATCACATTAAAAACTTCCATGACCCAATGGTATCAAATCTATAGTGAACAAGGAATTTCCTAGTTCTAGTTTGCAGTCATAGTTAATCCTATCAACTTCTTTTTTCTTACCATTAGCTACTTCTATTACATAACCAGGGCTTATGATACTAGGTTTCACATTTAATAAGGGCGCAAATTTAGTGGAAATAAAACTAAAATCAGCTCTAGAATCAAAAAGTACAGTAGCAAAGTGATTGTTTAAGGAAAACGTACCCGTCACAACGTTAGGATCTTGAAGAGCATTGACTGCATTCACACTGAAGGCCTTTCCTCTAGCTTGATTCCTATTGTTCTGGGTGTTTCGGTTGCCCTCTAAAGTTAAATGGTTTCCTGCTTGACCAGGTGCTCGATTCAACTTAGGACAAGTATTGCGAAGATGTTCAGAGCTCCCACATTCATAACAAACCCTCTGATTATTTCCCATCCTAACTGGTGTCACCATCCTAACCGTCGCCCGAAAATCTCTGGCAAAGTGACCTGGTTTCTGACAGTTGAAACATAACCTACAATGTCCACTTTTTAGATGATAAACAGAATACTTAGCACACTTGGGATATGAGCCTACATTTTCATTTCTAGCAGGAGTTGTCGCCACAAACCCTTTTCCTACTTTTTCCTTCATATTATCTTTCCATGAACCTCTTTGTTTACTTGTTTCTTCCACTTCTTTTCTTTTCTCACTACTCCTTGTCAATGTACCACAACGGACCACCTCAT
>BQNB010151028.1:0-15956 GCA_026074375.1 Tanacetum coccineum
AACTCCATTTTCCTTACAAAACTTATCCATATTATGGTTTACAAATTCACTTCCATTATCACTTCTAAAAACCTTGATAGTTTTATTAAATTAATTTTTAATCAAATTATAAAATGTAGTGATATTGGAAAACTTCATCTTTCACCATCAACAAAAAAACTCATATATACCTTGTATAATCATTAACCAGAGTCAAAAAATACTTATAAACCTCCCTGATTTGAACCTTATATGAACCACATACATCCAAGTGAACCAACTGTCCAAGATCTTTGGTTTGATGGTCACTCATTAGAAAAGATTCTCTGGTTTGTTTTGCCTTATGGCGGACCTCACAGAGATCCTTTTTAGAACTTGTTTCAAAATTAAGTTTGTGTTTTAAAAATTTTGGAACTTGGTCAGAGGGATGACCAAGTCTGTTATGCCATATACATTTAGATAAACAACAAACTTTTATGTTATTATTGACCAATTTTTTACATGTATTAAGAAAATACAGTCCATTACTCTCATTACCAATCTCCACTTGGGTCTTTAGAACAGGATCCTAAATAACACAAGTATCCTCATCAAAAATGACTCTAAATTTATTGTCCTTAATATGTGCACAAAAAAGGCTAACTTGATAGCATGGCACCACTAACACATCATGAATCACAATCTTATCGCTAAGTTTAAGACTGCCAACATGTGTCACCAAAGCTTTTGTACAATTGGGGTGACCAACAATCATATTTAACTTTGACACATCAACAACATTAAATATATTGATAATGGTATAAGTTATATGTTGACTTGCACCAAAATCCATAATCCAACCAATATATATCTTATAAGAACTTATGTTGGAATTATGATTAAAAACCTAGAAGAACAAAAACTTATCACACAATTAATACCTGTAATGTTTGCAGGCATACTGCTAGAAATAGATTTTTCACTTATAAGGGCCATCAGTATTTTATACTAATCATCAGTGAATGAGTTAGATGAACCAGCAGACTGATCCTTAATTCCTGAAACAACATTATTACTTGCAGAACCTTTATTAGTACCAGTATTTCTTTTAAAAATGGGAGGATATCCAACAAGCTCAAAACATCTATCAGCAGTATGACTATTCATATTGCAGTGAGTACAAACAAGATTAGGTCTATTAAGCTTTCTGGGCTGATTGTTAGAACCAGACCAATTATTATTTCTAGGATTAGTTCTTGCCACAAAAGCAGTATTATTATTACCAGATTTAGACACATTATGAGACTGAGTACTCCTATGATACTCATCTCTAGACAAACATCACGTATAGTGTCAGTAGTAAAGATTATACTCCTAATAAGAGCATAAACCTCATCAAGCCCCATAAGAAACTACATTGACTTAAGGAGTTGACTGTATTTCTTTAACTTTTCTGAGTTCTCACAAATGCAGTCAGGCAAATTGACAAGGGAGTCATATTGCCTCCATAGTGCATTAAACTTGTGATAATACTCAGATAAGGGGAGCCAAACTGAGATAAAGAATGAATAAAAAATGCATATTAAAGATCACAGAAGCATCTTGTTCACTGTAAGTTTCTTCTAATTCATCCCAAACTATCTTAGCATTTTTAGAAAGGAAAATTTCTCAAAAGAGTCCAAACATCTAAGGAGTTAGCACTCTATAACACAAAAAATATTTTTGAGCCAAAATAGCCCAGGACGACTTGGCAACTGGGCGACTTGTACTTAATATTCTTTATTTTTACTATGCAAGTACAAAATATTCTTAAGTTGCCCAGTTGCCCTGAGGGTGACTTGCACTTGAATAATAAAAAAATGGACACTTGCCAAATTATTCTTAAGTTGCCCGGTCGCCATGGGCTATTTTGGCTCAAAAATGTTTTTTGGGTTATAAAGTGCTAACTCCTTAAGCACATGGTCTCTTTTGGGAATTTTTCCTTTTTGAAAACACTTGCCCCATAAACACATCTTGAGAAACACATCCAAGAATCCAATTAAGCACCACAGAATTACATCTATCTTATTGTTCTAGCATAAAACCTTATTCCTCAAGTCTTTTTAACTTTCCATTTATAAAACCAAGCTTATTTTTAGTGAGAATAGCAATTGTAATAGCAGTTTTCTAAATTTTAGAATTTTCAGTACCTTCTAGTTTAAAATTGATTAAAGGTACCTCACTTGTTTCATTACTATACAGGGACAATGGATCATACTTATCAATATTACTTCCCTCATAATCAGAGGCTTGGTCCTTAGGAATCTTTTCACTATCAACCATAATGACGGAACAAAAATAACAAACAAAGAAAACATATCAAAACACAAAATCACATGATGGCAGTAGGTAGACTCAACAACCAGTAGGGTACAAGGTATACACCTACTATCGAGCTTAAGTACTAAGATTCCTTGTTTCTTGAGAAGTAGGTCAAGATTCACTCAATAGTACCAAATATAGGTCGTGTACTAAGGAAACCAGACAAATACTGAAACTGAGTCAGTTAAGTGCCAAACTCCTTCAATCACAAATAATCCACCAATCAACAACTCCAATAATACATAAAATCCCTTAACCTAACCCTTCCACCAATTCTAGAAAACCTAAGAAAAACCTAGAAGAGAGCGTGAGAGGTGTTATAGTGCACGCAAAGCTTCCAAACAAAAGAGACCAGATGTCTCAATACCAACCAAACCAGATGCACAACGAAAAACAACCTGAAAGTAAGAGAGAAAGGATTAGAAAGGAGAAATTTACTAACAAACAAACAATAGATCTATAGATCTTAACAGATCTATTATAACAGAATTACTCACAGAATCAAGAAACAACGAATTAGGGTTTGATTCAGTAAAACTCTAAAATCAAGATCTACCAAAATCTTGATCAATGATCAAATAGTCAACACGCGTTGAATATTAATCGATCTGAATACCAGAAAACCCCTAATTTTTAGGAACCTTAAAAATCGAAAAACCACAGATCAACCAAGAAACAACTTAATCGATCAAATCTACCAAGAATCAAACGATTAACACCTCAAATCGTATTGATCTGAACTCAAAACACAAAAAACCCTAAAAAAAAAATTAAAACCCTAATTTTTTTTAAATAATCGATCTTTGTATCAAAGCCAATGTGGCTCTGATACAATATGGAAAACTATAACAAAGATCACAAAACACAACTGATTTTCATACAACCAACCTCCCCTTTTTATTTTTTATTCACAACGTCTAACTAACACTTCAAATGTGTGTTAACAGGTTTTGAGTTCAAATAATACAAGTAAAAAAGAAAGAACAATTACACTAGAACCCTAACTCTTTCTCAAAGATTGAGAGAGATTTACAGCAACAACTAGAGAGATTATGAATATAAAGAGAGAAACAAAAAATGATTAGCTAGAATGCAACTATAAGAGGGGTATATATACCCAAGTTACCCTAGCTATATTTATTCTTCCAGTCCTTTGACTTCAATACTTAACCATCTTTGACTTCAACACTTAACCATCTTCAACACCTAAAATAAGAAACACTTGACAAAAACCAAACCTTATAATAACTTACCTTTTACCCTTTCAGGTTAGACCTTTATATCAAACATAACCCAAAATACTAGAGTTAAGTTTAATTTAACGTTAGCAAATCTCATTTATGATTCTGGACGCAAAAAACCAAGGGTTGCGCGCATTTGTATTCTTCGGGTGCATATACTAGTAGGCTCATTATTCTTTATGACAATATATATTTATGACTTTGTATTAAAGTCTATTATGTATTTTAGTATTTGTATATATTTATAATTCATGTAAGTCCAAAAGATGGCGCATATTGTAGCCGCATAATATATCGTATGCGAGATGTCAAGTCCAATTTGGTAAAATGATTATATTCCGTCTTGATTGGTAAACTATGTATAGATTCAGTTCAATTTCATAATTTATTTTATGACATATCTATAGACACACTCACACACACATGATCTAGTTAGCTATACTACATGGCTAATTATTGATGTATTGTGAATTAGGGGTGAGCACGGTCTAAGGACCGGACCGGACCCGCCAAGACCGGACCGGACCGAGGACCGAGTTGGTCCAAAATGCCGGACCGAGGACCGGACTAAAATGGTACGGTTTGGTCCGGGTCGGTCTTCGGTCCGGTCCGGTCCTACACGGCATAATTATCGGGTTTTTGGTCGGACCGGACCGAGACCGAAAGTAACAAAAACCCCAGACCGAGGATCGGACCAAAATACGTTTGGTCCGGTTCGATCGGTCCGGTCCGGTCGGTCTGGTCCGGTCCGGTATGCTCACCCCTATTGTGAATAGTTTGAGACAGGATATCAGCGATTTGCTGAAACCAAACCTTCAAACTTCATATAAGCTCATGGTCACTTCTCGTATGGAACGGATGTATGATTGCTTGCTTCCCTCTGTTAGCCCATATTATTAGTTGTATTATTGTTTTGGGCTCAAGCCCGTGTCTAGAATATTCCATAGCATGTAATTATGTATACCGAATATTGAGATTGAATAGACAGACATTTATCCCCTTTCAGGGGCTTGCTTGAGCCCATAAAGAGACCGTTGTAATAAGCACACATAATCAGGATGTGCAGAATCCCGAAACCCTGGAGGCTGATGCATATAAACCGTCTCGGACAAATCACCATGTAAAAAGGCATTCTTGACATCAAGCTGATAAACCGGCCAATGTCGAGAAGCAGCCAAACTAAGAACAGTCTGAATAGTGCCCGGTTTAACAACCGGACTAAAAGTCTTATCAACATCCACACTCTCTAACTGTATACTACCATTTGCCACAAGACGAGCATTGCAGCGACTAAGAGTGCCATATGCATGATACTTATGGTGAAATAACCACATACAACGAACAATATTTGTGTCCGTGGGTCTAGGTACAAGAGTCCAAGTGTTATTTGTAATAAGTGCACGATATTCATCACGCATAGCATTTTGCCAATTGGAATCATTAAACGAATCACGATATGATTTAGGTAAGGTCGAAATAGAAGACACATGTAAATTGAGATGTTGAGTGGGATGATTAGTCCCAACACAATAACGAGTAACCATGAGGTAAACCGAAGCTGGGTTCGGGTTTTTAAGTGGATAAAGAATTATAATAGGTGATTAAGCCACAGGTTCGTTTTGGGTTACGGCTGATTGAGTTGGGGTAGGCGTTTGTTGTTGGACCGCGAACGTGGATGGGGGCGGTGAGTGGGCTTGGTTTTTGGCGGTTTGAAGTTGGGCCGGTGAGAGTTGTTGGGGCGTGGTAGGTAATTGGGCCGCATCAGGGTGGTGTTAGATCGGGGTGTTATGAATTGGAGTGATAGGTTCAGGTGGGAGTTGTACAGCGGGATTGGTGGGAATTGCTGATGGGATAATATCGGGTATGTCGTCTAAAAAGGTATAGGTAGGTGGTAAAGCGGGTTGAGTCAAGCCATAAAGAAAAATGGTCTCATCAAATGTAACATGACGAGAAATGATGATCTTATTTGTTTTTAAATCAAGACAACGATACCCACGATGATTGGAAGCTTGTCCCAGATAGATTGAAGGTGTGGCGTGTGGTTCAAGCTTGTGATTGGTGTGAAGGTGAGGATAACATAAACACCCAAAGGTACGTAAAAGTCTATAGTCAGGGTTTGTTCCAAACAAGCGGGTATAAGGTATTTTATTGTTAATAGCAGTGGATGGTAAAAAATTTAATAGGTGAGTGGCCACATTGAGGGCTTCTACCCAAAAAGTAGGAGGACGGTTGGCTTGAAAAAGTAAGGTTCGAATGAGGTTATTGATAGTACGAACCATGCGTTCAGACTTACCATTTTCTTGGGATGTTTTTAGACATGTAAAACGAAACTGAATGCCATTGTCAGCAAAAAGTTTATGAAGGTTACGGTTGTCGAATTCACAACCATGATCACATTGAAATGAACGAATTTCACACTTAAACTAAGTACAAGCATAGGTACGAAACAATACAAACTTAGACAAAACATCAGATTGTTAAGCAAAGGATAAACCTAAACAAACTGCGAATAGTGATCTAAAAACAAACATAGTAATTAAACCCTGAAAAACTCGGTATGGGTGAAGTCCACACATCCGAGTGAATAATGTCAAAACAAGAAGTAACGACAATATTAGAACTAACAAACGGAAGCCTCACATGTTTGCCAAGCAAACAAGCATGGCAAAGAACGGGAGGTTTCTCGTTATTATAAGAAATAACATTATTAGGAACAAGTCGACGTAACACGTCACGTCCTGGATGTCCAATACGTTGGTGCCGCGTATGTTGACTGACAAGGAAAGAATTAGGAATTGGAGAAGGAGTCGTGATTAGGTAGAGATCTCCCGTGCTGTCACATCGGAGAAGCACCCGACGCATCATGAAATCCTTAACCGAAAAGCCAAAGGAATCAAATTCAATGGTGCAATTATTATCACGAACAAATTGACGAACAAAAATCAAATATTTAACAATATGAGTGGTAATAAGAACGTTATTTAGGTTAAGAGATTTAGTGGGAGTTGGCAAAATGCTATGGCCTGTATTAGTGACGGGTATTGAGTGACCGTCACCAACCGAAACAGATGGAATCATACACGAATTAAAAACTATACTAAGACTGGTAACCGAATTATTTAAATGAGAACTCGCACCTGTATCCTTATTCCAAGCATCCGGAGCAGGATCTTGTAGCGTACCTACAGTAAATGCATGTGGTAAAATAGTGGTTTGACCCGAAGAAACCGTTGGTTGGGCCGGGTTAACCTGTTGGACCGGGGGAGCCGGTTGAACCTGTTGGTGACATGGGCTAAAACTGTTGGGCCTGGTTAACCTGCGGTCTAGACTGAGGAACTGGCTGATCCGCAAACAGTTGATGGGCTGGAGGTGTGCAATAGCCTGGTGCAACTGGTGGGCTAACATAAGCTTAGGCCGGCATGGATGATAAATAGAATGGGGCTTGTGATGTATAATATGTTTGGCCAGTCATGGTGATGGATTCTCACATGTGGGTTTTTTATGTGTATTAGGATTGGAAACGTAAACATTAGTAATTGTATGCAAGATGTGTTTAGGTTTTGGAAACGTGAACCCTTGAAACAGAATGACGTACAGATGCAATAAAAACTCCAAAGTAACAAACTTGTGACCTTAGCACAGATTACCGAAAACAGATTTGTGACGGGGGCACAAACAAAAAAAGGAGCATGTGACCGAAGCACGTACAACAAATCGTGATCTTGCACGACTTAAATCAACCCCGTGACCTGAGCACGAAAAACACAAACAAGTGTGACCTTGCACGACTGAAGAACACTTGTGACCGAAGCACAAAAAGCGTGACCTTGCACGACTGTTTTGAAGAATTAGGGTTTTAGGATCGTATAAGGAGGCGTGATACCATGAAAGGGGATAAATGTCTGTCCATTCAATCTCAATATTCGGTATACATAAATACATGTTATGGAATATTCTAGACATGAGCTTGAGCACAAAACAATAATACAACTAATAATACGGGCTAACACCCTCAACACGCTGCTAGTCACCACCCTCCTTCACCTCTAATGACCTCTTCCTTGCGGGTGCTTTGTTTTTTAAACCAAAGTGGACTTGCAAGAGAAGTTCATGGCCGCCACGAGTTGAATTTTGACAATTTTGATCCGTTATGAGCAAATTGAAGGATAAAATAACAGAAAATTTGAAAATATCACTTGAAACTTTTATGTTTATGTAAACTCACGCTCATATAAGTGAGAACCCTGACAGAGTAAAGAACAATGATAATTTATCTGTTGTCGAATCATACGAGACATATATTCACCGGTTTCTAACGCAGAAAAGACTATCTTAACGAATGATTGTGACAGCTTCAAATATTTTCTTTGGATCATAATTTTAAGAATCTACTTCTCAAAGGTTTGATTTATCTACTTGTCAAAGGTTCTGTTTGATTTTAAGAATCTCTCTTTTAGGGCACTGCTTCAACACCAATAATTATCTTAAGATACAATCAGTATCCTTTTCTTTAGCAACCAAGATAACCAAGACATACTTGTAGGCCCGTATATATTGACAAGTATGTGATTTCTGTTACAACTTATACCAATTGTGATCCAACTCACGTTAAAAACTTGAATGATCCCAGAAATGATATCAATCAAGTTATATGGAATGTTTACGAATATATTTGTAATTTAACAAAAAATCAAGTATTGGTTATGGCCACAAACACATTGGCTTGAACATAGGATATTTGTAACTTTCCTAAAAGTACACTGCGGAATAAAGTGCACACAAAGACGGGCCTAGGACTGTATGAAGAAAGAAAATCTACTTGAATGAGCCGAAGAAACCAATCGTGTCTACAAGTCCCCGAATGAAGTCGTCAACATCTTCTTTTGTATTGTAGAAATAAAGGCTGGCTCTCGCACTTGCGTTTATCCCCAAGTACCGATGAAGCGGCTGTGCACAGTGGTGCCCAGACCTAATGGCTACTCCATGCTGTACCAAAAGATCATAAATTGGTAAATCACCACTACCATTTTTCTTTAATGTTTTTCTTTTTCATTCTATTGTCTATATGATGGGGGGATTGATATAAGTTATTTCTGATTTACCAATCAAAAATATGCAGTATTCATGATCTAATCTTGTGTGCTGAAAATCCTAAGCAAATATGATTACTTTGTATCATGGTAATTGATAAGAGGTAGGGGTGAGCATCGGGTCGGAACCGACCCGAACCGGAAAAAACCGAACCGAAACCGAAACCGACTTAAGGAATTTTGCAAACCGAGAACCGAACCGAGTGAACCGTATGTAAACCGAAACCGAACCGAATAAGGTCGGTTCGGCTCGGTTCGGTTTACGTAGTTCAAACCGACTAAGTGTAGCCGAACCAAACCGAACCGAACCGACTAAACCGAAAAACATATCCAAAACCGAAAACCGAACCGAATAAGCTCGGATCAGGTCGGTTTGTCGGGTCGGTTCGGTTTTCGGGTCATTTACTTAAGAATGGGTTGATTCGGGTTTATGTTTTATCTGACAGCAAAATATATCATTTAGGTTTAGACTAAATGCACAATTGGTCAAACTCCAAAATATTTGGAATATTAAAATTGCTTCAAGAAAGCACGGGTCTAATTTGTTTAGTGGAAAAAACTGGTCAAAAGTCTCCCTAAAGTGTATTTATTATTTAATAGTGTACAACCTCCTAAATCATTTTAATCAGAAAACTATATTAGTTTAAAAGAATACAGTTGCGTAATCTGTCCAAAAAAAGCAATTATATAGTTGTGTAATCATATTTGACGCAGAAAAACACATACTTTTAGAAAGAAAAAAAAAAGCAATTAATATGTACGAAAACTTATCTTTTGTAACTGCTACCCTACCAACCCATTTTCGCACCAAACCAAGATGCACAGAGAACCCAGAAAAGTGAAGAAGTTGGTGTTTGAATTGATAACCTGCTGATCAAGAAAGGTTGCTAAATCTGTAGGATGAAGACCCTCAACGTTAAAGGAACATAGAGCAGCACGATGAACAGTTTGTGAAGGTGCTGGTCCATAGATACGAACACCGGGAATTGTATGAAGCTTCTCATAGAGATAATTAGCCAGTTCTACCTGATATATCGAATTAGAGCATATGATTAATATGCACGCATCAAGAAGATTAATAGATTCTGTATGCTGACCGCACAAAACTTATCAATATAACTATGGATTCGGAAACCCATCGAACATCAGCATGCCACGTGTAAAGACACGTAAACAAATTCAAATCTTCAGTTACTTGAAGGTATGAAGACATAGTAGATGAAGAAATTCATAGCATTCATAAAATAGGAAAGCCATAGTAGATGATATTCACCTCATAATCATGAATCTTTTGCATGCCAATTTCAGACAGATAATCAATTGCCACTCCTAAACCAATGGCTTCCCCAATTGCAGGTGTTCCAGCTTCAAATCTAAAACACGAGAGCTATCGATCTAAGATGCAGTATTCAAGGCTCAAAGATCAAGTGCTATATACTACCTACCCAACCTTCTACTCTAAACTAAAAGGGTCCTTAAAACCTAAGAAAATGATGTAATCTGGTTACAAGTTTAAGTGATCTTAAGAATCTGTAACAATTCTAAAGTAAAAGGTATTTTCTATGGCCAAGAACATAAAGATGTCACAACAAATCAAATTAACTAACCTGGATGGAGGGTCAGCATAGGTAGAATAATCCAAAAAAACGTCTTTGATCATTTCACCACCACCTGCAATATCAAGTAGAAAACCTAAAAAAACTTGCACCTCTATTAATATCAGGCATTTGGATGCGAGTGGCCAATATGACTTTGTGATTTTAATTAACTTGAATAAGATAATATTAGATAAAAAGTTATGTTTTATAGAAGATAGTGCTCAAATATGCTTCTGATGTGTAAAGTTATGAGAAGATATTGCTTATTTGTATTAGTATTTGACACATTCTGATCATTTGAGTAACTAGTGATCAAGTTACCAAAATGTAGTCTTTTGCAATGTCAACATAGCAATTTAATTTCATAACTAATATACTTGACAGGATCGAAAGGGGGGAGATAGGCAATTAGTGGCTGATAATTAATGACAAATCTTAATTTTTCCACGAACTTGTTCACTTCGTTTGTGGACATATGATGCTTCACACACTTATAGGAAGGTGGTGGTTTCAATGATAATTTGGCCAACAAGTTGCGTACATATAATTTATATCACATAATCAGATCCACTATGTCCATGATAATTAAAACCAACTATTGCAACTTCGGATAATTAGCTTTATAATGCACATCCAAACACCCATTAAATTTATGTATTTTTGTATTGAGAGAAATGCAATCTAATAGTGGCCAATGAATTTAGGAACCAGGCTTACCTAAGAACGGAGGCATAGACTCCAAGAGCTCACTTTTTCCATACAAGAAACCAACGCCTGTAGGCCCACACATCTGAAGCATGTTCATTTCTTAATTTCAAACACTCGCCACAAGCTTAGAATTCCGTATAAACAAAAACTAGCTCACCTTGTGAGAAGAAGCAACAAGAAAATCAACACCAAGATTCTGGACGTCAACAACCATATGTGGTACACTTTGACAAGCATCTACCAGTATTTTTGCCCCAACATCATGTGCCCATTTGGCAATATCCCTTATTGGAAGAACAGAAGCTACATACATGTATATGGAACAATATCAGCAATAAATGGTTATCTTTATAATAAACTGAAAACAAGTATCCCCCCAGAAAGAGACTCGTTATAGTAGGTACCAAGGACATTTGAGACATGATGAACCACTACTAGTTTTGTCTTTTTAGAAAGCAATTCTTGTAGCATCTTGGTATCTGGGACCTCATCTTCTGTTAGGCTGACAAACTTCAAAACTGCACCAGTCTTTTCAGATAGAAGTTGCCATGGAACGATGGCACTATGATGTTCTGCAATCGTGACAACTATCTGCACGTATCGATAACATTATCATCTTGAAAAGCAATTAACCTGACTTATAATGGATGTAGAAATGCTATGCGTGACAAAAATGCTTGTTCATCATAGGGATACAAGGAAGAATGTTATATCATGCAAGTCAATGTATGTTGGAATATTAGCCACGACTGGTCTCTCGCTCAAATAAAAGCAACAATGGTATTTAAAGGCTACTACAGTCACACTAGCAAAAGTTGACACTGGTTTGCAATTTTAATTACTGAAGTTGATACTTTCTGTGGAGAGAGGATCGCAATTTTTAGTGTCATTCTTGATTAAAAAACAGGTATAAAAAGCTCCTAGTTGTATGGTCTAATGTTTCCACCCTTTTTTTGATATTATAGATATACAAGATGAGTTAACTGAAAGACAAATGCTACAACTGAGTTAATAAAAGAGCACAACTTATAACTCTTAGGAACATTAGCCCTCTCAAACTACATGATAAATACTTGTAAAGAAAAGCGAATAAACAATACACACCTCATCGCCGGGTTTTAAATTAGAAACGCCCCATGAATAAGCTACAAGGTTGATAGCTTCAGTAGCATTTCTAGTGAACACGATTTCACTAGACTCGGACGCATTTACAAAAGCTGCTACCTTTTTCCTTGCCATTTCATATTCATCAGTGGCCCTTGCACTAAATTGAAACAAAATATAAAAGAATGAAGACACTATATATCATCGAGGAGTAGGAAGAATTCAAGGCCATATGAAAATGATTAGTCAAGAAATGTTGAAGTGATTAGCATATAAATTAGTACCTCAAAAAATGAATTCCACGGTGCACATTTGAATTGTATAATCTATAATACTCATTTAGAGCATCTATGACAACTGAAGGCTTCTGTGAAGTTGCTGCATTGTCCAAGTAAACTAGTTTTGATCCGTTGTTTACCTTCTGCAAGATTAAATAAAAAATAATGGTATCTTAGAATATGTGTTGTTTTAAAGCACGAAAAGATTATCGAGCAAGCAAACAAACAAAATGAGTGGGCCATTCCAACTAATATTTTCTCTTGTACTACTACTGATCCTAATTTCCTAAACTCCTGAAATCCAATAAATTCAATATGTTGAGGCCTAGAGGTTGCATCCAAACTGAGTCAGAGTAAATTATAACAATTGTGGATTATATGGCTAGGAGTTACAGCTGCTTATGGGATGTATTTTTAGGAGCGACACATATCAAAAAAGCAAATTTACAGCTAGTAATATCTAAGATAGCCTTTTTTCATATTTGTATTAAGCTTTGTGTTGTTAAGGGGGTGTTTGTTTCGGCTTATATGTGCTGTGGGCTTATGAGCTTATTTGATTTCGGCTTATATTTTATAAGTTCCAATTTTAAGGCTTATTTTGAGACTTGTGGGCTTATATAAGTTTATTACGATATGATAAAATAAGTCTCGATATAAGCTGGAAAATTGGGGCTTATGAAATATAAGCCGAAAGCAAATAAGCTCATAAGCCCACATATAAGCCGAAACAAAGACCCCCTAACAAAAACAACTTAAAAACAAACGGGTTCTGGCAACAAAGCAAAACTCAAAAGTAAGAAAAAGAGTCCAATTTTGACTTTTTATATAAAAAAGCATAATAAGAAATAAGTAGTAAAGAGGTACCTGGTGAAGAATTGGGAAATGGGGTCGGGTGGAATGTCCGAGAGAAAGTGTGGACGAAGGAACAGATAAAGAAGCTGCTGTTGTAAAAGAAGAAGATGATGATTTGAAACCAAAGTTTAAGAAGGGTTTTGGGTTTATGATGACTTGTGAAACCTTTGTAACCATTCCTTCCATCATCAGCATCGATCCTACACTCTTGTTCTGCAACAAGGATTACTATTTATCGATTGCTTCTTTTTTTTTCTTTTTTTTTTTTTGGGTTGAATTGATAGGGTGGCGGTAAACAATAGGTGGCCGGTTATTTGATAGCAGATAGTTGTGTGGATGGGTTTGTAGAAAGAGATTGAGCTGTTCTTTATGTGTGTTAGTTGTGTGGACAGGGGGTGTAAGTGGTTACATGAATCACTTAACTAGCCGGGAGAGAGAAGCTTTAAAGAATCTTTCCGAAGAAAAGAAACACCCCCTAAGTGTGTCTAAATGTAGAAAAATACCAATTAGATAAACTTAATAGAAATTCATATTCTTTTAGTAGACTGCAAAAATTTAAACAAGAGTAAATTGCATAAATCGTCCCTAATGTTTAGTCAAATTGCATGTTTCGTCATAAATGTTACGAAAGTGCAAGGATCGTCCCTGTGAGGAAACTTTTGGTGCAAGTATCGTCCCATAAACTTAATAGAAATTCATATTCTTTTAGTAAACTGCAAAAATTTAAACAAGAGTAAATTGCATAAATCGTCCCTAATGTTTAGTAAAATTGCATGTTTCGTCCTAAATGTTACGAAAGTGCAAGGATCGTCCCTGTGGGGAAATTGCAGGGACGATACTTGCACCAAAGGTTTCCCCACAAGGACGATACTTGCACCAAAAGTTTCCCCACAGGGACGATCCTTGCATTTTCATAACGTTTGGGACGAAACATGCAATTTAGCCAAACTTTAAAGACGATTTATGCAATTTACTCTTTAAACAAATTACATGTTTCAAAAAGTAAAGACAACCCGGAGAAACTTTGAGAAACTGAAATGATTAATATTAAGTGTAGGAATATCCGTTCATTTGCATTTGTTTTGTCCTTAAAGATGTGTAATATACGATATATACCGAAATATAGTTTAGGACGAAAATTTTAGCCCAAATTTAAAAAAAATTATGGCATATATTGGTGAAACTTTAGTTTTAGAAGCGTCTCATGGATAGAAATTATATGACTAGCACAAAAACCCTACCATTAAAAATTTTCCACCCCAAAATTGTAAGGTTCGCCCCTAGATCTTTAGAAATATAAAAGCATTCATCTTTAATACTTGTGAGTGTACAGGTAGTATATTAGATTCTAGAACTTAGTTTAGTGATGCATCCCGAGACTGCTAGTGAGATCGCAATCGTGTGATTATGATTTACTAAGTGATAAGAGGCATTAGGATAACCCTTGTTTTTAGCCTGTGTTTTTTAATAGTTATGATGATCTCATTGGTCATATAACTATCATACACCCTTGCTATGTGTTGGGTGCAAACCCAATCCTACATCGGTAGAATAAGTAAACTAAAGATGGGTTTCACATTTATAAATATCCCTCTCATTGTAATTGTAAACTTGGATCTGGGTGTGTTGTGTGTTTGTACCCCGTGCAGTTTAGCACGGGTCATGCAGTTGGCGCGATCGTGCAGTTTGGCACGAGCCTGAGCAGTTTAGCTCAGAGCTTAATAATATCTCTCTTGTTTGATCCTATGGACTTCCACGACTATCCTAGTCGTGGATACCACGTTATATCTTGTGTCGATTATATTCCACATTTACTTTCCGTAAGCCTTGTTTGTATTCTTTGTTTGTTTGAGTGGTGTGTGCAAGAGCTATATATCATACAGAGGTCTATACAGAGGTGTGTGCAGGTGTCATATACCCTATCAAAGTGGTATCAAGAGCCAGGCTATGATAAATAATGGCAGAAGACGGTAAGTTAAAGATCGATAGTTTAATGATGTTAGTTCAGGATACCTTATATCGAAAGTCTCCTAGCCTTGTGTTTGGTTAGTGCAGTGTGTTCCCTATGTTCGGCGGTACAAAAAGGTTAAAGCAATAACATTGTTTAAGTGAAGGTTATTCCCAGTTTAATGATGTTAGTTCAGGATACCTTGTATCGAAATTCTCCTAGCCTTGCGTTTGGTTGGTGCAGTGTTCCGTATGTTCGGTGGTACAGAAAGGTTAGAGCGGTAGCATTGTTAAAGGGAAGGTGGTTCGAAGTTTACAGAGATTACTTGAGACGGATAGCAGTGAAGTGATCAACCTCCAAGTGGGAGATGGTTAAGTTGTGAAGACTGATATAGGCCCCGATATGTGTGGCGCATGTGGTGCAACCCCAAGTTAATCCAGATTCAACGATAGCTTAGGTAGAGCGGATCACGCCGTTCAGATAGAGTGGGTAGGTGGTCCAGCGACTCTAGAACATATTGCGTCATGTATCGTTAGAAGAGAGGCCTATTGTAGTACTGGGTTTGAGGGGAGGATTATTGGGTGCAAACCCAATCCCACATCGGTAGAATAAGTAAACTGAAGATGGGTTTCACACTTATAAATACCCCTTTCATTGTAATTGTAAACTTGGATCTGGGTATGTGTCTTTGTACCCCGTGCAGTTTAGCACGGGTTATGCAGTTTGGCACGAGGCGTGCAATTTAGCACGGGTCGTACAGTTGGAGCGATCGTGTAGTTGGCGCGATCGTGCAGTTTGGCACAATGGTGTAGTTTGGC
>BQNB010151029.1:0-15956 GCA_026074375.1 Tanacetum coccineum
TCATGTGTGTAATTTGTCGCTTTTTCTCCCATAAGCTCTTAACCTGATTAATATACGTGCTACTTTTGGAGATTAAATTTTTATGTAGTATATAGCAAATACTTTAGCCTTAGTTCAAATTTATACTTGAATTTTTCAAAAAGACGTCTTCCCTATATCATAAAAAAAATGATGATGATATGTTGAAAAATGAAAAATATAATAAATATAAACTGTGGGCTGATAAAAGTTTGCTGCATCTTGCCGGCTCACAACCGATGTTACAGCCTTCTAAAAGGTCGAGGGTTATAAAATAAGAATTCCGAGAACTGATAAAAGTTTGCTGCATCTTGCCGGCTCACAACCGATGTTGCAGCCTTCTAAAAGGTCGAGGGTTACAATTGCATAAGTGTTTAATATTTAAGTGTGACTTAATAAATGTAAGATCTCTTTTTGTTAAATTCAAATATGCTTTTGAACTTTGGCTATTCTATTTTATAAGCTATGTGTATACAAGAAACCTGAGAGTTTTTGAAACCTAAGGTCCGTGAGTCCCGATACTAGTCTCTGTGGGGTGTCAAAAGCCTGGTCACTTAACCGCAAGGTTGGGATGTGCCGAGACAAAAGTCGCTACATGGGATGATCTCTGTAACGCCCCGACCCAGAAGGGTAGAAGTATTACAAATATGGTGTGACATCAAAAGCATACACAATCATAACACAAGCATAAACAGCGGAAGTCTTAAATAAATAACCAAAGGAAATAAGTCAACATGACTTAAGGTACATAAGTTCTCAAAGGGATAAACATATCCAAGCGAAATAACAAATGTCTTGAAAAGAAACAATTCATATATCAAAGGTAAGATCTCTAGGGTAGTCCACACTCAGCACTCATAACCCAAAAGCAAACCCCAGCTCCTAGCTTAGATACCTGCCGCAGGAAAAGAAAGTGCGGCTGAGCTTACAAAGCCCAGTGAACAGATATATATAATCGAATGCAAAAGATAACGGAAATCAAAGGATATGATACAAAGGTACAAAGGATATCACAAGACATGATCAAAGGGATACAAATATAAGATAAGACAAATCAGAATATCAAATCATTAAAGGTAAGGTAAAAGATGAATCATAAAAATCAAATTAGGTTAATTCAATCACTAAGCCCAAACAAAACATATCAAGTGACCATAGGAGTCAATGAGCTCCAAAGATTGATGGAAAGACTGGATTGCACCCAAATTCATCATTCATATCCAAATAACCTAATGAATCATAAGTCATAATCCATCGAATACAAAACAAATCTAGGATGCATCCATACGCCCCTTAAACAAATAATAGTATTTCATAGTGGCGCATATAATATCAAATGGGGGACGGTGCGAGAAATCACTCACTCCCACATGCGTCAACCAAAGGTGCATCAATGACACGGCCATGTTACCTTCATGGCTAGGAAACAAATAGTGGCTTGGTTCTCAAACTGAAGGGTTCAAAGCAAAGTCATATCAAAGTTCATTTCAAAGGGATCATAGCAAAGGTTCAATATCAAAGGTTCAAATATCAAAGGGATCATAGCAAAGGTTCAATATCAAAGGTTGCATAGCAGGGTTCAAAAGGGAACATAATAACAGATCATATAAGAAAGCCAAAATACAAGGCTCAGAGCAAATGTGGCAAATCACATAAGAAATCAAAGATAGAGAGGAATATGTCATGAGAAACCTTAACAAAAAGGTCAGAATATCTGTACCTTATTCCGAAGCAAAGCAAAATCAAAGAGAACACCACAGGAATATCACAATCACTCCCTCTTGACCGAACCTAAAGAAATGATGAATTCGAATTACAAACCATTCATTTAAGTTATACTTTCTATTTTTAGAAACTTTCCATTTTTAGTAACTTTCCAAAATTAGTAACTTTCCATTTTTAGTAACTTTCCATTTTTAGTAACTTTCCAAAATTAGTAACTTTCCATTTTTAGTAACTTTCCAAAATTAGTAACTTTCCATTTTTAGTAACTTTCCATTTTTAGTAACTTTCCAAAATTAGTAATATTCATCATTTGGAGAATTTGCTATTAAGTATTTAAAAGCTCAGGGACTTAATATGCCAATCTTACAAGTTTAGGGTTAAATATGACAGCTTTCCATATTTTAGGGTTTAATATGCAAAATCAACAAATTTCAAGGTTAAAAGTGTAAATATCAAAGTTTCTTATTTTATTCAGATTATACCTTCCATTTTATGTATTTACAAGTCAAACCCTTAATTTTACATAATTTACATATTTAGTCCTTTTGGTTTATTAATTACTTAAACATTATCTTTAATTATCCATAATTACAAAACAAGCCCTTATAGATTCAAAAAACAAAATCATGACTTTATACATGTATTACTAAGACCCCATACTTATACTTTTCAGAATTTATAATTTTAGTCCCCTCTATTTTAAATAATTACTTTCTAATTACATAATATAATGAAATCTAACCATTTAAATCCAAAATAATTATCAAATGACATTTTATACCCCCCAACTTATTTAAACAGAAATAACAGTATAATAACAGTCTAAAAAAGACCCCATAGTTTCCAAAATTACAAAACAAGTCCTTATACCTTTTATACCATAATCGGCTAACATATTAATTCACAAAACCTTAATCAAATTTTCCCCAATCACAAACACAATTATTTACCAATAATTGGCATTAATTACACCTGGACAAAATAACAAAACCCTAACCCTAATTCATTTTAACCATTTTTTCTTCTCTTTTTCCTCATTTTCGAATTCGGCAAATACAAGAAAATCTCTTAAAATCATTCGAATTATTTAAAAGATTTACATCAATATTCAACAATTTTTCTGAGTTATATGAGATATGAATAACCTCAGAAAAATATAAAATAAATTTTACCAATATTTTATATGCCGATTTAATTTTCATTTCTAAATTAGGGTTTTGAATATGTTTCAATTTATAAAATCAAAATAAAGTGCATGGATATTTTTCTCAGGTTTATAACATGTTAATATGATGAAACATAAGTTATAAAATTACCTTTGATGGCCTTTGATGATTTTATAATTTTTATGCACTCGGTATAAAAGCTTTTCGACACCCAAAACAATATAACAAAAATCGAATCAATCACTTCCCTAGCTTCCCACTATTTTTTAAAAATACCACACTCTTAGCCTTTAAATGATCCTAGAAAAATTCGCCTTTGCCTTGGAAAATTCTTTTGCCACACTTTGGGTATTTTAGGGTTTCGCCTATTATTGTTATATAGGATTTAGAGAAAATAATGCACAAATGAGTTTATGATAAGCATTTGGCCGAGTTTTGGCTTTTAAAAAATTAGACTAATTCATAAATTCAAACCTCGCCCAAATTTATTTTGTACTTATCTTTATTTATTTGATTTAACTTTTAATGATATATAAATTTATATATATTCGGCAAAAGTAGATATTTATACATAAATAATTATTTTTATTTTTCATGTATAACATACATTATTTAACTTTACAAAAATTTCATAATTGCTTAAATATTGTATTTTCATAATTTCTATAATTAAACTAAAAATTTATTTACAACTTTTATAGATTTCTTGCATTAGTGGTATTTTTGTAATTTCACATTTGTTGAGATTTAAGGTTTTACAACTGTTCTACATATACTCCCCTCTAAAAAAAAATTCATCCCGAAAATTGAAAATAACCGGAATGAAAACAAATGAGAACGAAACGAAAAACAATATACCGAACTAGACAAAGAAATGAGGATAACTAGCTCGCATAGATTCTTCGGTCTCCCAGGTAGCCTCACGCTCTGGGTGATTCTTCCAAAGAATCTTCACAAAAGGAATAACTTTGTTTCTCATGACTCTCTCTTGACGATCCAGAATGGATTCAGGTTCCTCAGACAAAGCAATCCATGACGATCTGATCAAAAGGTAAGATGCGACATGCAATGGATGATATTGTAATCCCCTCAAAAGAGCTACATGAAAGACATCATGAAAACGTGCCCGATTAACTGCGGAGGAAGCGCCATACGATACGAAACTCTCCAAAAATTACCGTTCCAAAATTTCAAACGGACCAATGAATCGAGGACTGAGCTTGCCCTTGATCCCAAAACGTTTAACTCCTCTGAATGGCGAAACTTTCAGAAATACACGATCTCCAGTTTGAAACTCTAAGTCACGTCGATGCTTATCAGCATAACTCTTCTGTCGCGATCTAGCCTCTTTCAATTTCTCCTTAGCAACAGCCACCTTCTCATTAGTAATCTCGATAAGCTCCGGACCTTCAATCAAACGCTCACCTACTTCATCCCAGCAAATAGGTGCTCGACATTTTCTACCATACAAAAGCTCGAAAGGTGCTGCCTTGATGCTAGCATGCCAACTATTATTGTAGGCAAACTCCACCAAGCACAAATATTCATCCCAGCTACCTGTCCATTCTAAAGCACAAGCCCTCAACATATCTTCCAAGGTCTGAATGGTCCTCTCTGACTGACCATCGGTTTGAGGATGAAATGCTGTACTGAACTTAAGACGAGTTCCCCAAGCTTTCTGTAATCCTTTCCAAAAATGAGACGTAAACTTCGGATCTCTGTCGGACACAATAGAAGTCGGTGTACCATGCAGTCTAACGATTTCCTGTTGAAAAATCTCCGCCAACTTACTAATACCATAGTTCTTTCGAATGGGTAAGAAATGAGCAGACTTGGTTAGCCGATCAACCACCACCCAAATCGCATCATGTCTTTTCTGAGTAGTAGGCAAACCAGTAACGAAGTCCATGGAAACTTCATACCCAATTCCACATAGAAACTCCAACGGCTGTAACAAACACTAGCTCTCTGATGTTCAATTGTTTTACCTCTGACAAGTCATACAACTTGGATACAAACGTCGCCACCCTCATGCTTCATGCCGTTCCAACCAAAAGTACTGTTTCAAAAGCTTTGTACAATCTTGGTTGAACCAGGGATGAATTAAGTAAATGGAGAACTATTAGCTTCCAACATAACCTTCCTCGCAGAAGTTGTCGATCATTAGGCAACACATAGCCTAGCTTCAACCACACATAACACGTCATCAGCAACACTTAACTCAGTATGTTTTTACCGTCTTCAACATTCTGCACAAAGCCCACAACTCACCGTCGTCTCCTTTGAGCTTCTTTGATCTGTAGCATGAGGTTGAGACCTACCTCAAACTGGCTCGCCCCAATAGCCATCAGAACCTTCGTACCCATAGCTTCAACATCCAAACGCTCTAACTCATGAAGGATCCTGGAATCAAACAAGCTATCATCACCAGATTTTTTCGACTAAGTGCGTCGGCAACCACATTAGCTTTGCCTGGATGGTACTGGATGTTAGTGTCATAATCTTTCAGAAGTTCCAACCATCTTCTCTGTCTCATGTTAAGTTCTCGCTGAGTAAAAATATATTTGAGACTCTTATGATCTGTAAAAATATCACAAGCTTCACCATACAGATAGTGTCTCCAGATCTTCAATGCAAAAACCACGGCAGCTAACTCAAGATCATGGGTTGGATAATTTACTTCATAAGGCTCGTTGTCTTGAAAGCGTAGGTAGGCGATCAACCTTTCCATGTTCATCAAAACACAACCCAAACCTTTCTTCGATGCATCACTGTATATCCGAAAACCACCGAACCCTGTGGAAGAGTCAATATCGGAGCAGACACCAAATCTCCGTTTCCAATTCCTCAAACTCTCCTTACCGCATACGCCGTCCACACAAACATCTCACCCTTTCTCATTAGCTGGTAAGATGTAAGCTAAACGGGAGAAACCTCAACAAAACTTCAGAGTAAATAGCCAGCAAGCCCCAGAAAACTTCTCACTTCCCGTCACCGTAGTAGGTCTCTGCCATTTGGTGATAGCTTCAACCTTGATGGATCCATAATGATTCCCGTCTGCGATACACACTGACCCAAGGAAACGCGACTTGCTGTAACCAACTCGCAACTTCGAAAATTTCGCATACAACTTCTTCTGTCTAAGAATCTCCAACACAATCCGTAGATGTTGCTCATGCTCTTCTTCAGACTTAGAGTAAACGAGGATGTCATCGATGAAAACAATAACGAACTTATCAAGGTACTCGTGGAAAATACGGTTCATCAAATCCATAAACACAGCAGGAGCATTAGTCAGACCGAAGGGCATAACCAAGAATTCGTAGTGGCCATAACGCGTACGAAAAGCAGTCTTAGAAATATCTTGCTCTCTCACACGAAGTTGGTGATAACCAGATCGCAGATCAATCTTAGAAAAATATTTGGCCCCTTGCAGTTGGTCAAACAAATCGTCGATTCGCGGAAGAGGATAGCGGTTACGAATAGTAATACGGTTGAGTTCGCGGTAATCAATACACAAGCGCATGCTCCCATCTTTCTTCTTAACAAATAAGACCGGTGCACCCCACGGTGAAACACTGGGTCTAATAAAGCCATTCTCCAACATCTCCTGTAACTGCTCCTTTAACTCCTTCAATTCAACAGGTGCCATACGATACGGAGCCTTTGAGATAGGTTCAGCACCGGGAATTAACTCAATGCCAAATTCAATCTCTCTAGCCGGCGGAAGTCCAGGAAGTTCATCAGGAAAAACATCAGCAAATTCACGAACAACAGAAAGATTTTCAATATTAGGACTCTCCAAAGATATGTCCATAACAGAAGCCAGAAAACCTTGGCACCCATGAGAAATCAAGGTACGTGCCTTCATAGCAGAGATGAGCTTAACGGACTTAAGCGGTGAGGAACCATGATAAACAAATTCAGGTTGACGAACGTTACCAAAGATTACAGTCCTAGCATAGCAGTCAATGGTAGCTCGATGAGAAGCCAACCAATCCATGCCAAGAATCACATCAAAGTCGAGCATATGGATAGGAAGTAAATTCGCAGGACGAATACGATCATCAAAACGGAGAGGACAATTAACATATTCATGGTCAATGAGCATATGGTTCTTCATTGGGGTTGAAATGATTACACGTTCAATTAATGGTGTAGGATTCATATTAAGTTTCTTAGCAAATGTGGTTGATATAATAGAATAGTAAGCCCTAAGTATCAAATAAAATGAAAGAACAGTACGATCATCAATGTAAGAAGATTACCGATAATAGTACCTGAAGTCTTCGCCGCCATATCACGAGTCATAAGCATAAACTCGTCCTGTAGTAGTCGGCAGTCAAGCCAAAATCTGTTGGCATATTCTGCTTTCTATTCGCTCGCTTGGGGACATCCTTCACCTTATGTTGAGTAGACCCGCAAGTAAAACATCCCCCAGTAGCCTTATAACAAACACCTGGATGAGGCTTTCCACATGTAGTACAAAGAGGTGGAGGAGGCAAAGTCTCAGTAAACCTCCTCTGACCTGCAGAACCTGAAACATGACCCTGGTTAAAATCTCGAGTTGACTGACCCCTGTGCTGACGCTGGTTGTAGTTACCCTTACATTGGCGGTCATTCCCATTCCTACCATTAAACCTCTGATCCTGACCCTGAAAATCTTGTCGTCTCGAATCATAACCCCGAATCCGTCCTACCCCGCTGCTCAACACTCTGCGCACTAGACGACTCCCTTATACTCCATGCTGACACCTGTCATTACGACCCTTGTTCTCCTGTTGGCCCTGTCCCCTGTTCTGAATCGAACCATCTCTGTCACGCTTATTTGAATTTCCCACTCTCATGCAATAACCGATGTTACGAAGGCAAGCAGCCGCAACCCTGCGAACATTCGTAAACTCTGTATTAATCGATCCGGTCTAAAAACCCACTTCTTTAACCCCCCACTTGAAATGTCCTTTGCTTGCCCTCGAGCTCCCCACATAAGTTCCAAAAAACTAGCCCGAACCTAGTGAACCTCTACCATGTATTCTCCAGAATTCTCTCGATTCCAGCTGATATATCGACCCATACTCAAGCTCATAACGTGTTGTTCAGATTCGGAAAAATACTGTTTGTAAAAGATCTCACGAAAAGCAACCCAAGTATCAAGTAATCGGCAAAACATCACCTCCAACCTGAGTGCGCAAATGATGGCTTTCCCCACCAGCTCAGTGCATCCACCCTCTAGTTTAAAAGGCAGTAGGACGAGTCTGAAAAAGTCAGCAAGGACAACCCAAAACTTGAAACAACTTCTCCATATGCGTAATCCAGTCTTCTGCCTCGGCAGGAGTGACAGCAGACCGAAACGCAAGCGGCTTTAACTTAGTAAACCTTTCGATCCAGACATGAATCCCTTGGGGTGTAGCATCACCACCACCACCGCGCTAACCAAAACCTGAAGGATTCAGCACCATCCCATTTGTCATTGGTGATACTGAGTCCTCAAACAGCCGTAAGGTTAGGGAAGCATGGCCACAGCAGAGCAATCATGGCCTCGAAGTTAGGAACATCATCATCTGAGTTTCTACGGGTAGTCACCATCTGAACGATCGAGAAAACGATTAGCAAACGAAAACAAGATAGGTTACGGAAGAGAGTTACGCAGAAGGAACCTAATGTCTACCCAATCCTCACAGGTCATAGCCTAAGCTCTAAGGTCATAAGACCTCGTCATGATTAACCTGGCTCTGATACCATAAATTGTAACGCCCCGACCCAGAAGGGTAGAAGTATTACAAATATGGTGTGACATCAAAAGCATACACAATCATAACACAAGCATAAACAGCGGAAGTCTTAAATAAATAACCAAAGGAAATAAGTCAACATGACTTAAGGTACATAAGTTCTCAAAGGATAAACATATCCAAACGAAATAACAAATGTCTTGAAAAGAAACAATTCATATATCAAAGGTAAGATCTCTAGGGTAGTCCACACTCAGCACTCATAACCCAAAAGCAACCCCAGCTCCTAGCTTAGATACCTGCCGCAGGAAAAGAAAGTGCGGCTGAGCTTACAAAGCCCAGTGAACAGATATATATAATCGAAAGCAAAAGATAACGGAAATCAAAGGATATGATACAAGGTACAAAGGATATCATAATACATGATCAAAGGGATACAAATATAAGGTAAGACAAATCAGAATATCAAATCATAGGGTAAGGTAAGATGAATCAGAGAATCAAATTAGGTTAAGTTCAATCACCAAGCCCAAACAAATCATATCAAAGTGACCATGGAGTCATGAGCTCCAAAGTCTGTTGTGAAAGACGTGGATTGCACCCAATCATCAGTCACCCACATATCCAAATATCATAAGTCATAATCCATCGCATACAAAACAAATCTAGGATGCATCCATAAAGCCCCTTAAACACATAATAGTCTTCATATGCCTATAATATCAAATGGGGGAGCGGTGCGAGAAATCACTCACTCACACTGAGTCAAATGCCCAAAGGTGCATCAATGACACGGCCATGTTACCTTCATGGCTAGGAAACAAATAGTGGCTTGGTTCTCAAACTGAAGGGTTCAAAGCAAAGTCATATCAAAGTTCATTTCAAAGGGATCATAGCAAAGGTTCAATATCAAAGGTTCAAATATCAAAGGGATCATAGCAAAGGTTCAATATCAAAGGTTGCATAGCAGGGTTCAAAAGGGAACATAATAACAGATCATATAAGAAAGCCAAAATACAAGGCTCAGAGCAAATGTGGCAAATCACATAAGAAATCAAAGATAGAGAGGAATATGTCATGAGAAACCTTAACAAAAAGGTCAGAATATCTGTACCTTATTCCGAAGCAAAGCAATAACCAAAGAAAACACCACAGGAATATCAAAATCACTCCCTCTTGACCGAACCTAAAGAAATGATGAATTCGAATTACAAACCATTCATTTAAGTTATACTTTCTATTTTTAGTAACTTTCCATTTTTAGTAACTTTCCAAAATTAGTAACTTTCCATTTTTAGTAACTTTCCATTTTTAGTAACTTTCCATTTTTAGTAACTTTCCATTTTTAGTAACTTTCCAAAATTAGTAACTTTCCATTTTTAGTAACTTTCCATTTTTAGTAACTTTCTATTTTTAGTAACTTTCCAAAATTAGTAATATTCATCATTTGAGATTCTATTAAGTATTTTGAATAGCTTAGGGACTTAATATGCCAACCTTACAAGTTTAGGGTTTAAATATACAACTTTCCCATATTTTAAGGGTTAATATGCAAAAATCAAACAAATTTCAAGGTTATAAAGTGTAAATATCAATTTTCATATGTTTTCAGATTATACCTTCCATTTATGTATTTACAAGTCAAACCTAATTTTACATAGATTTACATATTTAGTCCTTTTTGGTTTATTTAATTACTATAAACATTATCTTGTGAATATATCCCAATATTACAAAACACGCCCATTATAGATTCAAATATAATAAAACATACTTTTATAACATTTATATTACGAAGCCAATGGACCAATGACATGAAGGAGATTGAGAGGGCGAATTTAAACGTGGGGTATGCCGCGGTTTACAATTTTAGTGGCGATAGAAGGATAATGACTGGGTTCATAATGGGTTCCGAGAGGGAGAGAATAGAGTTGTGAAGCGATCGAAGAGGGGTCCGTGGGGTATGTTAGGCGGTCTCTCAGACTCTCTCGAGACAGATAGTATACCATTTAATTGTGATCATTCTTGTTATCGCCGTGTATAAAATACAGCTATACGAAGCGTCGGGTGGTAGAGTTCTATATCAGAAATACATTATCGAGATATTATTCTTGGATCATTCATGTCTAAAATAGACCCCATAAGTTCAGAAATTACATAACAAGTCCTATATACCTTTATACCAAAATCGCTAACATATTAATTCACAAACCTTAATCAAATTTTCCCCAATTACAAACACAATTATTTTACCAATCAATGCATTAATCACCTGGAAAAAATAACAAACCCTGAACCCTAATTCATTTTTAACCATTTTTCTTCCCGTTTTCTATTTTCGAATTCGGTAAATACAAAGAAATCACCAAAAACATTCGAATTATTTATAAAATATTACACAATTTTCTGAGTAATGAGATTTTTTTATGAATATCCCCCAATAAAAAATATAAAATAAATTTTACCAATATTTTATATGCCGATTTAATTTTCATTTCTAAATTAGGGTTTTGAATATGTTTCAATTTATAAAATCGAAATAAAGTGCATGGATATTTTTCTCAGGTTTATAACATGTTAATATGATGAAATATAAGTTATAAAATTACCTTTGATGGCCTTTGATGATTTTATGATTTTATGCACTCGGTATAGCTTTTCGAACCCAAAACAATATCAAAAATCGAATCAATCACTTCCCAAGCTTCCCACTATTTTTCCCACACTCCTTAGCCTTCAAATGATCTTAGAAAAATTCGTCCTTGCCTTGGAAAATTCTTTTGCCATCACTTTGGTATTTTAGGGTTTCGGCTATTATTGTTTTTAGGATTTAGATAAAAGAAATGCACAAATGAGTTATGATAAGCATTTGGCCGAGTTTTGGGCTTTTAAAATTAGACTAATTCAGATTTCAAACTTGCCAAATTTATTTTGTACTTATCTTTAATTTATTTGATTTAACTTTAATGTATATATAAATAATTATATATAATTCGGCAAAGTATATATATACATAAATAAAGTATTTATATTTATTCTTGTAATAACATAAGTATTTAACTTTACAAAATTTCATAATTGCTAAATATTTTATTTTCATAATTTCTTTATAATAAACGAAATTTATTTTTAAGCTTTTATAGATTTACTTGCATTAGGGGTATTTTGAATTTCACATTTGTTGAGAATTTTAGGTTTATTCCAATCTCGCCTACAAACACCAGATTCTCGGTGAACGTGAAACATAGAATTTTGCAAAACATTGATCCAAAGTTGAAATTCAAAATAGCACATACACTTAAGATATAATAATTGTCGGGAGTGAAAAGTTTACAAGTTGCAAATATGAGTAGTGTTAGCATCTTAACTCATAATTAACGGTGATTTTGTTTTAAGCTTGGTTTGGAATAAGTGAAAAGTCGGGAACGATGAATTTATCCTTTTTGGGGCATTCTCGGATCGAAATGCATCTTGTTCTATGATCCCTAAAAGTTATAAAATAACGAAAGTCAAACGTTCTAGTTAGTTGCTTAATATGAAAACTACAAAAAAAATGAGAAAAATGAAAAAGAACAAAAATATGGTAGGAATAAGTATATATTTAAAAAATGGTAAAGACGGGGGCTTTTCAAAACTTTAGAGTCTTTAAATTCCCCTTGACGAACACTTAGCTACTTTTCGAGGTTATTAGTCGAGGGGGATCGAGATTCTTAGTTTTCTAAGTGCTTACTTCATAGCATTGCGTGAGGACACGACAATGTCTTAGTATGGGGGATTTTGGTATGCGTTTAATTACACATACCTTTCACCATTAAAATCGGACTTAAATGACCCAAAACGTACCAAAAATACATTGTATTTGTATGTTTTCACTTATTTTGTGCAGGAAACGGATATCCGAGAAAAGGACAAAAAATCAAGCAAAAACGGACAAAACCAAGCACGGAGTGGAAAAGCGTGGAAAAGCCAAAGTCAACAAAAGTCAAAGTCAACCCCGACAAAGTCAACAGTCAAAGCCGATGCCGGAAATGAAGAATACTTAATGGGCCCACCCGCACCCATCTAATGGGCCGGGAAAGCCCATTAGTATATAACTAGAAGACTTAAAAGCCCATTTTGATTAAAAGGCCCAATTTCCTTTTAAAACATAAACCGGCCCAATGTTAAACAAAAAGCCCAAATGCAACTTAACCCTGTTAAGTCCTTTATCCCTTTATCCCTTAACTTTCGTTAGTCACAAGGACTAACTTTGAAAGTATATAATATACAATGAAGGACCATTTCTGCCCAAGTCCCAAACTAATTATACCACATGATTGGAATGGCAATCAACATGTACAAGTGGAGGGTAATATTGCCATTACCAAACCCTCACCCCTGACAACACACACCCGTTATAACATTTTTCCCGCCCAAAACCATTATCCACTGTTCACGCTTCCCTGTCCCCTCCTTGGGCACTGTTCACATCCGACCAAAATTGTCACCACCACCCTTCCCCACTCCCCACATGGGCTCTTGCCACCTTGGCAATCCCTTTGATGTTCATTGGGCAAGAAAAATCAATGGTCATGATGATTGGATTGGGAACAACTCAAGATGAATGGCCAAGATGATTTTGGGATGTTACTAACACAACAAACACATACTAGTTTCTGCCTCAGCAAAGAAACACAATCAAGAAGAAGACAAAAGTCCAAGAAGCCAAGACTTAAGTATTTTTAGTAAAAATAGGCTAGCTTGTAAGTTAAAGGAAGAACACTTTACTACTTTACAGCTTATGTTTTTTTAGCCTTGTACTCTTATTTTTACTCGTTGGGACAAAACGACCCGGGAATCATACTTTCGGTCACGTATATATTTTATTGTGTGAACTCTTGACCAATCCTTAGCTAAAGGTGTTTGGTTGAGTGTTTGCTTATATACCATATATATATATTATCATCGAATCATTTATCATAGCTTATTGTTGTTTGAAGTTCAAGTATTAAATTTACCAAAAATTCAAGAAAGCAAATGGAGCATGGTAAGATTTGGATGGCCATGGTTTAGAGTCTCATAGGAGACGTATAGGATTGATGGTTAAGCTTTGAAAAGCTTAACTTCATTGCCAAGCATTGGACTTTTGTAAGTCACTTTTTCAAATTTTTGCACTCTTTACTATTCATTTTCTTATCAAGTGCTTATTTCTGCTTATTTGTCTTCAATGTGCTTATTCATGTGTTTTTATGCTTATTTGTCTTTGCTTATTATCTGTCTTTAAGTTTCCTTCTTTAAATCTTTGTTAAAAAAGCTTAAAATTGAGTTTTCAAACCTTTAAGGGGTGTTTGGGACAGTGGGTCAAAAAGGGTCATATTGGTTTTAAAAACCTTTGGGTCATTTGGCAATCTTTCACAAGCCTTCTTAAGTCATTTTCAATTTGTTTTCAAAAGTTTAAGTTTTAAATGTTTGTTTTTAAGCATTTTCTAAAAGCTCTTTTAAATCTGTTGTGACAAGTCAGTGCACATAGCTTATTGGATTTTGTTTTCAAAACAAGTTTATATGTGTTATTTTGTGTGTTGTCTTTGAGTGTCAAATTCTTTAGTTAAGTGTCCTTTAAGTTTCTCCTTGTTAGTTAAAATCTGTCATGTCTTTTGGTTAAATGTCCAACTAGTTAAAACTGCCCTTTTTCAAACTCAGATATCAGATACTTAAAAGTGTTTTTAGCTTTTGAAAATTTGTGCACAAGCTCATTAGGAGCTTGTGTCCATCTGTTTTAACTTATATTTCATTTTTCAGCTTATTTTCTAGCTTATTGATAGGGCTGCTTATTGCCATTTTCTTTTAGCTTTTGAAAATTTGTGCACAAGCTCATTAGGAGCTTGTGTCCATCTGTTTTAACTTATATTTCATTTTTCAGCTTATTTTCTAGCTTATTGATAGGGCTGCTTATTGCCATTTTCTTTAAAGAAAAACCAAAAGAACTCCCCTGGTGCAAAACCCTCTTTTCAGCTCTTTTTTTTAGCTTATTTGTCATTAAACCTTAGTTTTTATTGGCTTTTCTAGAAAGCCAATAAGCCCTTTTACAAGACCCTATAGCCTTAAGCTTTTTAGTCTCCCATTAGCAGCTTAAATTTTAAGCTCAAAGAGCCCCTTTTGACTTTTGGCCTGCAATTTTAGACCTTGTGCTTATTGGCTTTTTCTGTCTTTTCCAGCTTATTGCCTTTGCTTATTTTTGTTTGTTTTAGCTTATTAGGTTTAGGTTATAATCTGCTTTTGCTTATCTTTGAATCACCCTTGCTTATTTGTTCTTTTAAAGCCTCAACAGTTAAGCCCTTTAGGACTTAGTGGTGAACCTGCTCCTTTTGTTTGCTTATTTGCATTTGCTAATTTTTGTTAGTTCTAGCTTATTAGGTATAGTAGCTTATTTGTTTTAGCTTATTTGTTAGTTAGTTTAGCTTATTTTGCCCTTACACTAGCTTATTTAAGCTTAAGAAGCCTAACAGTTAGCAACTTTAAGCCTTAGTGTAATATTAAGCAAAACTGTCACCCTTTCTTTTAGCTTATTTCGTGCTTATTTGTAAGTTACAAAAAATTTTCCTTTTTTAAAGTTGCTTATTTTTAGTTTTTTCAAAAAGTTGTAAAAAAATGAGAAATAAAAGTGTTGGGATTAGGGGAGGCCCCGAGTGAGCAAGACTCGAACTCGGGACCTCAACCCCATCAACCAACACTTTTATAACACACCTCTACCGCTGTGCTACAATAGCTCATCCGGTAGAGTTTGTATTTGTTTTATTCTTATACACGTTGTAGCCCAACAAGCTTATAAACTGTTTTGATTTTTAACAGCTTATTGCGATAAGCTGTTTCAACCAACTTATTTTTCTAGGATTCCTTATAACTTTAGCTATTTTTTGTTTTTTTTCAGAATTTTATAAAATAGTTTAGTATTTTTTATAATTTATTTAGATTAAAAACTTAAAAAATTCATAAAAAATAAAATAATAATCAAAAAAATAAAATTCTTTTTTTTTAAATTTTATTTTATCAATTAGTATCTAGGAAAAATAGAAAATCTTTCGTAGGGTCATTTTTGCAAAATTTTACTTTTTAAAGAACGGGTTTCGACCCCGTTTTTGTTTTCTCATTTTTAAGCTCGTTTTAGCTCCGTTTTTAGTCTAGTCTTTTTTATTCTTCATTTTTAGTCACATAGAGTAGATTAGAAGTAAAAAAAATCTTTGTAGGGTTAATTTTTAAGAATTTAGGTTTTTGACCCCTCTTCTCTCGTTTTTTTTGTTTTATTTCATAATTTTTAGGATTTTCTTAATCGTTTTTG